>JBAMHV010000017.1:14670198-14685003 GCA_037177535.1 Pseudomugil gertrudae
AAGTGTAAAGGCGGCCAAAACCCCTTTTCCCCCCCCACCTTTTTTCTACCTTCCTTTTCCTTTTGGGGTGTTGGAAAGAAACGTGAAAAAAAAAAAAAAAAAAAAAAAAAAAAAGACAGTGCTGTGTTGAGCCGATCAATAGGCAACCTTGAGGACAATGCCCTGGCAACATTTAGTTTGGAGGCTCTCCTACAAGTGATTTACTAAATATATGATCAAACAATAAACAGGCTTTCAGCATTACTACAAAAAATGACTTTGCCAGTTATGAGTTCAGAGTTCAACCAACCAATAACATTGATCCTTATAATTCATTTAGAAATGTGGATTTAGATTCCTGTTAGAGCTGTTGGTTCTGATGTTGAAGAAGAAAAATCTCCCTGACACTACACCCAGAACTCAGCAGGACAGAAACAGCACTCATCCACCTCCGGACCATTCCACTCATGCTCCGTGCTGTTTCCAGGGTCCTGCCTTGGCCTTTGGCAGCACATCGTGCTCTGTCTTCGGCTGAATGCTTTCAGATCAGCTAAAACACTGTGCAATCTACCCAAGGGTGCTTTTAATTCAGCACATGCAGCTTTCTTTTCATAAGCAATATTATACAATTATGACAGTACAGCGGTTAAATCCATGTGGACGTGTATATGTACTGTTTATATAACAGAGCACAAATCAGAGTGTTACTCAACTTGCCAACTTTATTCCCTAATATTAGATTTGGAAAGTTTTAGTCTTGATTAATAATAACTTTAAGAGTTTTTAAACTCCTGAAAAGCTAAACCAAAAGCTCACAGCTGACATTTTACAGGCTTTTGAGTCACATCATACATAAACAGCTGATACCTTATTGATGCTGACAAGGAGTTCATAAAGCTGCACCAACTAAAGGGTGAGCTGGCTTCTCCCACAACAAACTTTGCATGAAAATGAAACCTTGCTTTGTGTACTGTTGCTGACAATATGACAGACTCGTAAACAATAGAAAAATGGAGACTGTGGGGAAAAATGAATTAGATACAGTGCTCTTTAACAGTTTTGAGCTATGCGTACAAAAACTGGATGCAAACGTGTAAGTTTTACAGAACTGCAAAGCTTATTTGGACATTTGAAATTCAGGCATCATATTTAAAACTGTGATCAGCTGTAAGTTAAGCCACTGCAACACACTGCCTCTCATGGAAGTCCTATGAAAAGTGAGTTTAGGTTCCAAAGTCATGAACATTGTAGGCACAGTTGATATCATTCCAACACACTGAACAAAACAAGCAGGACAGATGCTAAATTACATCTGGACTGTTGTGCCATCACTGCTGGTAGAGGCAGGCTGAGAAAAACATTACTAGAAGCAGTGGCTAATTGAGCAACTTTGTTTTTTCCCCCCATATTCAGGGCCTGTTTACACTGATGCAGTGAATTACAAAACACAACTTTTAGCTGTTAACTCTAGAGTGGCTAAGTAAAAGTTTTAGTTTGGTTTGATTTCCATGAAAAAAAACAACCTTTAAAAGAACATTTATAATACACTGTGTATAATGACTAACATGATGAAACTGTGTCATCACACCCCACAACATTTTGAAGATGAGCCGGCAAGAGAGGATGTGTTTTGTGTGTCTTTGCTCTCAAACCATCCAAACTTAAACTAATTTAAGATGTTTCAGGATTTTAGTCGTCTATTAAGTGGAAGCAAAGCTTTAAAACAGCAAATCAGCTGTTGGGAGTCTTTGCCAGGAGGCAGTAAGTGGTGTTTGTCACATTTTTTTAACAGTGCATAGTGTTTAAGGCCCTAAGGCTAGCGTCCTGTAAGTTCAAGTGAGACAAGGTTAGAGAGTGGAGGACAGTATCCTTAGAGAGGCCAGCAGAGCTCCACAGCCACAGTTAGCTGACCACATCCTCTCCTTATCCAAATCACAGCATGTACTCATCATATCACACACAACTACGTACACACTTTGGATCAGTGAACCGTTAAATGAGGCATATCCACACATGTGATACACACATTCACTACGGCAGTGTCTAAAACATGACCACACACAAGCACAAGCAGATACCACTCTCTTTCTCAGTTTGTCTCCTTTAAAATGCACGCACACACACATTCACTGAACAAATTCCACCTCCACAAGTTTTCATACACCCTTGAGACACAACTGGAAAGTTTTGGAAAACGGTTTCCGGCATTACTCCCACTCAGCTTGCTACAAGTACATTGGTCATTCTGGCTTGTATTCCAGGATTAATGAGCACACAAACTGCATTGGATAGATTAAACAGCTGAGAAGGAGATGGTGAAAACAACAGTCGAGACAAGATGGAGGCGCGAGACGGCATTGCAGGAGGAATTACTGCTGAAAATTAAACAAATGAGGGGATTTGAAAACCTGTCGATCAAGAATCGGATTCCAACACTCAAACAAACACACAAAAATGGAAAGTGGACAAACACCACAAGCCTGGCAGACTGTAGAAAGACCCTCCAATCAGTCCTTCGCATGAGGGTGGAGAAACGGAAGGAGAAACTGAGAGAAAGAGAGGAGGAGGAAACCTAAATCCAAAGCAGATGGCGTTCCTCTGTAGGGCCAGAACACTGAGAGCCGTCATAAAATTGCTGCTCTGCTTTCAATTAGACCTTATATTTAATAGAGACAGAGAGAGCGAGAGGTGGGGGGGTGGGATAGAGCAGCTTTAACAACCCACTGTGGCTCTGGTCACAGGAACAGCTCACCAGGCTCATTATCATGTGTTCAGGAGGAGGGGGGGTCTCTTCAAACATCAGGAATTCAAAACATCTGCACAATTACATGCAGATTACGGAATTTGTAAAGATATGTGTGGCTGAGTTATCACAGTCTAGACGACACCCAGGTAACACTGTGAAAGTGATGAAATGGTATGCAGCCGAGGGATGTGACCCTGATATTACAGTGAATGTCATTTTAATACAAAACCATCTCAAAGTTCTGTAAATCTTTGATATTTGTATTACTGACCACTAAAAATGTGGTCCAGACCACTGTCTGAGGCCTAAAGGTGATGCTGCGTTTATGTTGATCTAACATTCCAGACTTAGAGTAATGACCAGTGGACAGACACCAGGCCGTGCACTCCCAGACATTTGCCCAAAAGCTGAACTCTTAATCCTCTGTCTCCAGCAACAGAATAGCCTAGCCTTGCTTTAATATAATAATGTTGCTTCCAAGCCAAACCTAAGAGGTTTCAAGGTTGTGGATATGTGATGTCTTCCATTTTCAGCTTATTAGAGGAGACCTCTAACTTCCTCAGTGTAGATTCAATACATTACCCGCAGTCTATCCACAGACAAATATGAAGCGATTTTGCTGACAGGAAAGATTGTGTTTTTACCCAAAGGCTACATGCCACTGAGTATGTTTTTTCTGGGTTAAGTAATTGTCAGGAAAAGGTTGGATATTATGGAACATAATTATGGTGCCTATCAGCTGCGAGTATCAGGTGATCAGTATGTACATAGTTTCAAAGATTAAACCATTTGTGCATTGATCCTACAGTATTTCTAATGACCAGCAGGGAGCTCTTACTGTGGATGCAATAAGATTGGGGAAAGAGAGCCTTCTCTCAGTTAAAAGGTAGCTATTATTTTTACATATATAATGCCTATCAGTCAGAACTGAGGGCCGCACTAAAAACATCTTGAACTATTGAAAATATAAACTTTAAAAGTGGCACATTTAAGTATTATTTCCTTGTATTAGCTGCTTAAAAATACCAACAGATAGTAAATCCCAAGGTTTATGGAGTTGATATGTGGAGGAATTATGACATTATCCTTATATGAAGAATACCTGCCAGCCCGAACAATCATGAGAGATTAGTTTCAACTGTCCATGTCTACAGTGGAAACAAGGGAACCACGTGTAGTTGAGGATCAAAGTGATCAAGTGTGGATTGTTTCCTATTTATATTTGCATGTAATGCCAAGCTGCAGGACAGATCTCAGTTAGTACACACTTAATGAAAGAGAGAGGGGTAACAAAGTCAGGTTGCTCACTCTCACCAACCCCAAAACAAGCTGCAAGGTACAGAAGAATTTTCCCATCTTTAAAAGGAATATTGTCTCCCTGCATATAATTATCCAAACACATCACAGATATTTAATGAAAGAAGGGTTGGAAAATGAAATTCAGTACAGAACTTTATCTGAGTAAAGCAGAAATAAATCTGTACTGTTTGATACATCAAACAAATCTGTTAAATACCCAGTCAAATATTCAACCTCTGAATTAGGTGTAAAAATGACAAGAAATTTTGTATTGCTATATGCTCTAACATACTGGCGTTAATCTTAAATCAGTTCAACTAAAGTAAACAGTGCAAACAGAGTAGAGCTCATCTGAAACCCCAAATGCACCGACGACAAATATTCTGTTGCATCCACTGATTAGTTACATCTGAAACTTCTCTCTGTGCTACAATTAAACTTCCAATCTCCACTGATGTGTTGCCAGATCTGCTGTGCTGCATATCAGCTTCACCCTTTACTAAATCCATCCTTGGTTTCTCATTCTTCCCCTCTGATTTAAGCAGACCATCTAAGTTATTGAGGAAAGACTTACTTCCATACAGAGGACCGGACAGTTAACTAGCCAGTTATGAGGCTGACAATGAAGCATTCCAGTCTGTTTATGATGTGGAAGTGTGAGTGGTGGCATTCTTTGGTTTCCTTTTTGTTCAAATATAGCTTATTTCTACATGCAAACACTCAACTGTAATAAACATATTGCTTAATATAGGCGCAACAGAGGTTTTTATAGTAGTCAACATTGCAAGCAAATACATGTATCACATGCAAAGCTGTTATGATTAGCTCAAATTCAATTCATTTCCACTTTACAGAAAAAACATTACAAGCCAATTCACTGCTATTTGGTTTTAACAACGCTACATTAGTTTAATTTATATGAACCATTTTCACACAAATCAATTTATGAAGAATAATAGCCCAAGAAAAGCAACTGCATCATATTTACCAATTAACCTCCTGACTTATTAGTTAGAGTAAACTAACCAAACATCATCACGGATAGACTGGACTGTGTAAAATCTACATTCTGATGTGCTGATGGTTTCACCTTCGCTAAATAGACACCTAATTAACTAATAATAAATCTTATTAGTCTTATTAATCTTTTATAATGAACCATGAACTTGTGGACATACTAATCTTTGCAAGACAGCTCTGACTCAAGGCAGCACAAGCAAACCCAAACCAAAAGCTGAGTAAACGATAATAAAGTTAACATTTAACTAACAGGATCGTTAATGTTGTTCTGACACACAGAGCTCCATAACAGCCTCCATTTCCTTTAAACACAGCTTGTTTTCTTACTGGGCCTGGCCTTGTGGTTTGGATTTTGGTTTCTTTTCTTGTTTATTTGTTTATTTCTAACCGATATGTAATTGTTGACCCGATGCAATTTCACTTGTACTATAAACACTGCAGAGTCTTTGAATGTTTGACATTGCCGCACATGCACCAAAGCAAAGATCCAAGGAGAAATTATTCTTAATCAGAAAGGTGCAATACAAAGGAATCATTATTTTTCATGTAGCAATAGTTACATAAGTTTTATACAAAGTGGCAAACAACATTGAGGCTGTTATAACTGAAAACAGTCTACAGTAATGGGAGATTGTTTGGCATGGTTGTGTGTGCACACTATGAAGTTATATGATCAGTGGGAACTGAATCAGCTATTCAAAAGAAAGAGCCTCGAGTTGTTTTTCAGACCATAAAGTAAAGAGCAAGAATATTTTGCAAGAATAATTTCCCTAAACAACCCAACAAAACTGTTTTTCACTATTTGGCTCTGGTTGTTTAAACAAAGGCCAACATGATCAATAGATTAACAAGCATTCACAAATCACATTGTTATGTAGTGCTTCAATCCTGCTGGAAAAGTAAATGAGCCAGAAAAACAATTAATGTGCCCTGACATTCATTTTTTTCAGTTTCTAAATAAAACCATCAGTAACCGCGTCGTCTGACATCACAGTCTCTACGGAAAAAGATCAGAAAATGTCTGTCAGTCAGAACTAAGGGCCAAGTGGGGGCATGCAGATGGCCACCGCTTTAAGTCTCTCACAAGAATGACCCTGTCACCACCTCAGCTGTGTCCCACTGCACACAGAACAAGCTTTTTTTTATTTGCTGTTTCCGCTGCAAGGAGTAAACAGCCGGGATTTCTTGCCAGAACCTCAACCAGGTGCATCATGGGGACTATTTATCAATCACACCATGCACCACAAGCTCTAAATACGACCACTGTTTTCTGTGCATCTCCCTCTTTTCTCCCTGCAATCTTTCTCACCTCCCTCTCTCTGGTCTGCTCCTTTTGCTGGTGCAGCTGTCTCTTTATAATGCCTGTAAGGAAAAGTGAGACTGAGAGTGACGAGAGGAACAGGTGTGCTGTTTATGTGATAAATTTGCCCTCAGTGAAGCACAATGCATCACTGTTTAAGAAAACAATCTCCCTGAACAAGGCTGGGTAGAGCAGACAGACAATATGCCCCTGCTGCCACAGAAAAACAAGCTTAGGGGAATTATATGGTGCAAATTTTTCATTTGCAATCAGCATGAGAGTAAAAGCTTGGCTGGTGCTTGCTTTAAGGAGACATGCAGTCAAAATACTTCATGAAACAAATATGTTAGAAGAAAATACTAAGAAATGACTAATAATTCTATTTAATGACCTGAGACTTGGATTATATCTTGAATGTGCTTCCCCCAGAATGAGGACAAATCCTGTGACACATTTGCAATGTCAAGTAAAAATATAATAGTTTAAAAGAATAATAATTCAGAGACAGACCTCTTTTGGAAACAATTGGAGAGTCATTAAAAAGCAAAGCCATGTTTTTGTATCAAAGTATCCAAGCTAGAGATGCCTTAAACTGCTGGGCTGCTCCCCAGCGTTCCGTAGCGCTCCAATCACGAGTCAGCATCTGGAAACTATCAGCATAAACAAAGGAGGAGCGGAGGAGCTCAGGCCCCGCTCTGCCTCTCCGCATCCCCCAGGACATCACTCAGAGAGCCGCGCAAGAACGCCAAACCCCGAACCTGTGTGTATTGCATTTCCATGTGCCCGTAAGCATGAGCCAGTGTGTCTGCACACATATCTGCATCTGCTCTTGTGTCCTCATTTTAGGATCTGTATTTAGTTTGGCGAAAGTTCAGAAAGAGATAGATTAGCAGATACAGCTGATGGGGCTCAGTCCACAATGTTGGCTTTAAATCTTCTGGAGTTTTTGTTTGGTTTGCTCATTAAGCGTAGTATTTCTGATAAGGTCTCTAATTGCTTTAATGTGGTTTCAGTTAGCATGCTAGCTTTGGCAGCCTGATGAATGCTACAGGGCAGGAGAGGCAAAAACCTGGATGTGGTTTGAACCTGAGAACTGGCTCTCCTCTGTGAAACATCAAAAAGATCAAAGCATCAATCATGTCTGATTCTTGTGTTAAGCATGACAAGGAAATATTTCCTGAGCTTTTGATAGTAGTGTTTCAGTAACCTCATATCTATTAATCATGCGGTTGTTTTTTAGTTCAGCTTAAACTTCCCAAATGTTGTTCACGGAGCTTTGAAACACTGAATCCCTTTGATGCTTGTGTACACTCTGCAAACATCACACCACACTGCTTTCTTTGCTTCACAGCTCCACATCTACAACTGCTGAGATAAGCATTCTTATCTTATGCTGCTGCCTCTAAATATAAACCACAGAATTACACATCATTTACATCACACAACCTCAATCACACACTGACAGCTTTAACCATGAAGTAAACAAATGTATGCATGGTGTTATCCTTCAGATAAAGCAAGACAACACCAGCACCAGTCTGGACAGTACCACCAGTACAGTCCAGACAGTGCAAATGGAGGTTCACTTCCATTTCATAAGTTAAAGAAATTGTGCAGATGATTAAAATCCCTTCTGCAGAATACAGAAAAAAAGCAATAATAAGGAACTTTTTAACAATATATCTTGCTCCAATATTTTTCCACTCACTGATCAGCTTCAGCCTCAAACCAACAGATGTAAAATCCTGCCTGAACCATAGACTACACAGGGAAAAGTTAGGCTGACGAATTGAGGCGGTCCCCGTTCAGATCAAACTGAGCTGTCCATCCATATCTGATGTAAAAACATTTTCTTGGATAGCTCAGACCTTTTACTAAAAGCTACGGTAAGCTGTGATAACAAAAAGGGAGCAAAGAAGAGTCCTAAACTTGCAGAAACTTTCTAGGCATTTGGTGTTTATATTGGCCTTACTGAAAATGTATTGGCAAGCATAAAAAAGCACGGGCTGGGTACTTGGGTGTGGGAGACATTGTTAAAAACATACATACGGTAAAAAAAATCTGTCTCCATCTATTTCACCATACATTATCTTCTGTTTGTTTGTGTGTTTTTCCCCTGTAAAAAGATCTGAAAAAACCTGGAGGTTACACAAAAGGAAGTTGCTGTCCCCAACAGAAGAGGCAGCTCCTAAACGTCTTCCAACATCCTGCTGGCAGTCTATGCATACTTTTCTGTTACTTTTCAAATGCACTTTGCAACACTGCCAAATGACTAATTTGGCATGCATCAAACAAATAATAAGCAGTTCCTTCACTCAGTATGTTTACACGCACAGTTAAGTGGAGCTTCAGTTATAAATTTACTTTTCATGAGACTAATTTCTTAGGGCTTATTCACACTGCTCCTCTTTGGTCCAGCGGATCGCGGTCGGATTGTAGGAGTCCTATAAAGTCCAGTTTTACCAACACAAACCCACCCGAATCCATTACGATGACCAAACCCAACCATTAATGTACAAACTGGGACCAAACCTCATATTAACACATTAAGTAATTGTAAATACACCCCATCCCTTCTGTCACTGCATAACTTCTCTTTATTTATTCTCATATTTAATGTGATTAATGTTTTTTGTTACTTTTCATGTACAATAAAAAGGAAAAAGACAACAACACATATAAATATATATAGTAAGTATATTCGAAGACTTATTTTAAGCAGAACTTGAGCTTAAGTTTTTTTTTTTACTTTGAAAATGTTGCATTTAACCTTCAGAATACATCCCTAGAGTCTGTCTTTTTGCTACTTGGAGGCTTTTTTAGTTTGATTGGGAGAATGCTGCATAAACCAGACATCTTCCACCATCCCTGGGTTTCGCTCTATTCTCCAATCCTGAATAAAAGAACTACTAAGAGAAATATTTCTCACTGGTTGTGCTTATCAAGAGATTATAATTATTCCTGGTGTGCAAGCACAAGTGGGGAAATGATTTATCGAACAAAGTTTAACCAATTTACCACAAAAAAAAATGGTGACACTCCACCTTTCAGCTTGACCTTGCTGTGATTTCCAGTTTTCGGCTTCCAGAGCAAAGCGCAGCACGGGAACTGTAAAACATGTGCAGAGCTGCTTGTGCCAGGAGCATTTCATCTCCCAGCAACATTATCTCCATAATCCCAGTTTGAAAGTTTTAATTTATTAAGATGTTAGTGGGACTGACGTAATTGCCTCTATTTTAAAACTCTGGTTTTATTTGAAATGTCACTAAAATGAAAATTTCCCTCTACAAACATATCAGCTGGCCTCTTGTGACACTTGTCCATTAAAAGAGCTGGAATATAAAGTTTCAAACAGAAACCAACAATAGGAGATAAAGGTTGAATTTGTTTGCATATCAAGCATGTACACAACTATAAGGTCAATAAAAAGATGTATTAAAGATACAGTACTGGTACCCAGCGGGTGCTTGTTCAAGATTACAGAGCTGCACCAGCTTGTGGCAACTAGTAAAGCTATTTAGATATATATGTATTTAAATAGCGTCTCATTCATTCCACAAGTTGACAAGCTGAGAACTGGCAGTCCTGCGCTTCTTTCAGGAAGCTGAGTAACACATACTTTAAAATCAGCACAATCCAATCACATAACAAATGTAAACGGTCAATCTATAATATGAGCATGTCTTCATATGTTAATATTGCTATACTCACAGAACAAACACTATGCATGTTTTCTAATTTTAGTCATCAAATGGTATGCAAGCTCACTAAATATTACTTCCCTGCTAAGATTCCCACCACAGTCACAGTCGTCACTGGCTCAGCTAGCACTCATCTGCATCTGCTCTGCACCCATATGGGTCAGGATGCTATTCTTAAATAAGGTTTCATATTCTAGAAGTTCTTTATTTGAGCTATTCATACATGCTTGACCATTCATTACACTATATAAAGCCTTTTACTCACAATAGCATCTCCCAGTTGTTTCCATGTCTAAATAAGCTTTTAAAGAGCTTGTGCTGGCATTTGTGCCGTTATTCCCTCTCAGGTATGTGTGTGTATGAGAAGAAGGGCAGTGGTACAGTGCAAAACAGGGTATGTGGAAATTAACCAGAACAAGCCTTGTATTAAGTCAAATCCACAACTATGTGAAAACTGCAGACAATATTTCCTTTAAGCATCACTATCCCATTTGGATCTGAAACAGTGTAATGAAAATTATAAGTAAAATTAGTATAAGATGGATTTTTTAAGGTAGCAGTGAAAATCAGGGTTACACAGCTACACAGCTGGGATTCTGGACTGAACTGCTTTATGGATCTGTTTGTAATCTAACTGTGACATGCAGGGAAGGACTTTGAGCCGACATCAACTCAAATCAAGTCAATTTCCAGCTCTGTGGAAACACCAAAATAGTGGATTCTAGAAAACAACCTATGTTTGGTGAAGTGCACTGACCCCAGGCCCACAAACAAACTGTAATTACTTTAAATAAGTATCCTGATTGAACATTTTCCTCACACTGTAGTGAAGTCTTCTAATGGTTCAGGCATATCACTTCTGTTTAGTCTGTTCTTTAACATGCTGAGATATCGCTCAGAGAAAAGATAAATCAAGACAGCTGTACCAAAGATAAAACATCCCACAACTATCAGTCATGAAGATAAGTAGAGAAGCTTTGCCAGAAAGCACACACAAAAAAGGCATTTTCATTTTAAAATGTCATGCCACTGGAAAATTATAGCTTTGTATAAATAATATTCTAAATCCTAAAATTATTTTCAACGTATTACTTTTAAACTTTGTCATATCATACAAAGAAAATTTAAAAAACATACACTAATAGGTTTTTAAAGAATCTGTGAAGTAAAAAAAGAACAAAAAACTGTAAAAATAAGATTTTATTTTGAAATAAATGCATATATTTTTAGCAAGTGGCTTAACTCGGCAGAAGCATCACAAAATATCTTCTTTCGGGAAATGATGCAGTTTCAATAACTCCATGAACCTACGCTGACAGGACAATCTAATCATCTGCTGATGTAGATGAAAATAATCTCAGTTAAGTCATCTTTAATGATCTTATAACTCACAAATTAAATTTGTTGACCTGCTATTTCTGTTTGTTTTTATAAACTGTAGGAGGTCTTGTGTTATGTGCTGTTATACGCAGGTAGTTCCTGCTTGGTTTAGACCCATGTTACAGACTCCACTTACACTCAGACACATGCATGCATGCACAATGCATATACCATGCAAGTGCATGCAGTTCTTTGCCTCAGTAACAAAACCTCATCTGCATCCAAGACAGCTGCACGGGCACAGCACCAGGCCAGCATACTCTGTGCCAAAACCCAATTCCCAGATTCCTAGATTTTCACAACCCGGCTTTCCCTAATCGGCCACGGATCTCAGTGTCATGCTCTCAGATGACTGATGGATACGTCCGAGTGTGTGTGTGTGTGTGTTTTCACTCATAACAATGACAATTTCCTGTTTAAAGATATTTGGTTTTTTTTAAACATGATTTATCCATGCTTCTTTCATAGAAAATACATGTACTGAGTAACTGGGCTCCAGAATGTGAACCCAGAAGCTCACTTCCATCAACACACCAGCCTGACATGGAAGCAGGTTTTTTTTTTCCACAAAGGATAAGTTCCCCTTACTCCAACACTTACTGGCCATTAAGAGCTCATGCCCCCCCCTCTCTCTCTCTCTCTCTCTTTCTCCATTGCCCTCTCATAGCCCTGGACTTAACCACAGTCCCACTAGTCTAAACAAGCATTTAGTTACAATCCAGTTCACCGAGTGACAAGGGCAGGTTGGGCATGCGCTGGGGCGTACAGAGGTGCACAAAACATTGACATTCATGCTGCTGCTGTCCGTACGGATGTGCCATCTGCAGTTGTTTGAATGTGGATGGGTATTTCTGACACGAGTGTTCCTAATCTCAGTGTCCAATCTATACTGGACCCATGACCCGATATTGTTTCTCAATGTTTCCTCAGTGAAAGTCTCTTTCTGTGTTTAATGCCTCATAAAATGTCTCGACCGCTGATACTTACACCCATCTATCAGCTATGGTATTATGAAAGAGAAAATATTTCTGATACAGCGTGTCCCAAGCATCCCAGATAAGCCTTATCTGTTTACTAGCAGGCTCTACTCGCTCTCAGTCACTGTCTTTGTAAGCTGACTGAGTGAGTGTTGGAGCAGAGACAGATGCAAGGCCTTCAGAGTCTATTGCTGCAACTGGAAGGAAGATCAGGGGTCATCCTGTAAAAACATTCCCATGCAGCACCTCCCCCCAGTCCTCATCCCTGCCAGAAACTTCAACACACTAAAGGGAAGTGCATATGCAAAGACAGAGGAGCCAGAAAAACTTTAGATTTGAATTATGGACAACTTTTTGAAGTAAGTAGAAGTACAGTCTGCATTCTTATTTTCACTCATTGGACCCATATTTCATTTTTATTTCTTGTACTGACACATTCCAGCACACAAAGCTAGACTTGATTGTATTTTATGGATTATTTAACAAATATTGAAAGACTCACAATTAATTTCAAGCAGTGATGTTGTATTTTTCTTTTACTTAAACCCTTTTTTCATGTACAAAAAGTTCACACACCCAAAAATGTTATTGTGTTGTTCCTGAAGTGACTTAAACACCCCAGTTTTGCTCCAGGTTTTTCCTCTTACTTCAGCTCATAATAATACAACACATTTGCATGGCACTTGCCCTGCGGCTAGTTTGACATGTCAAAATAAAACCAATTAAACACAGCTAACCAATCAGAAAAGACTTGGCCTTTATAGATTGGGGCACCATAAAGGTGCAGGCGGTAAAATAAAATGTTTAACATATTCCTGATAGTTTTGTTGCTTCTTTCCGTTTTACTTATCTCATTTTTGCAAAACAAGTAACACCCTTCAATGTAATATCTAACATTCATGGTTAGACATGCAAATAGCTCTAACAATGTCAAGGGTCAAGATGGTTAGACACCACACACACAACCTGAGATTGTTACAGCCATTTGATAGCCAGCCAAAGGAGCAACATTATCAAAGTAGAATTAAAAACTATTAGAAAATCTAAAACATAGAAGAGGCTCCATAAGTTTGTAGTTTTAATTCTTTTGTTTTTATCAGTAAGATCTAAGGCTTTGTCCAAACACACTTGAGTGTGACTTACCACTGTGATGCAGTAAGGGCCCTGCTGAGGGAACAATACAAGCCTGCCTTCCTGACCTCTCTGTCTAGCATATCCTACAGGCATACAATGACTGCCTTAATTACCAGACTCTATTCCCACCACTATGGCTTTCCCCAATGGTGCTCATTGAGAACCGCAGTCTCTCCCTAAGGTGCCCATTCAAGCTTAACACAAAGCAAGCAGTGTCAGTCCCTGATCTCTTGACACTAACTCCAGTCCAGGGTGCCAGCACTCGCAGATTCACTCTCGGTCTGTCTGTCTACTTGTCCGTCCCCGATTTCACTCTGGTCATGCATCACGAAAGGGACTCTGTTGTTTCCATGTGAAAAGAATCGGCGCAGCTACAAGGGGCAATTAGTTCACCCAAATACCGATCGACTAGAGGAGATATGCACGTAAATCACCAGTTAGTCTGACATTGATATATCACACTGAGTGGTTTAATGTGTAGAACATTTGTATATCTTTTTCACCCTCTACCTTACTCATCTCTCTACAGGTAGAAAGTAGAGCGAGATAAGCAGGAGGAAAATTCAGATCCTTATTAGTAAATCCTTATTAATCAGTTATAGCCTTATATGGTCTGTAGGGCATCCTAAAATGTTTGGGCCATTACAGCTTGCAGAATAAATATAACAGATAATGAAGATGTGAAAAAAAATAACTCAATATGAACTAATGTTCCCACTCCAGCAACTATAACCAGCATAACTTGTACTGCTTAATAAAATAATTAAAAAAAAAAACCCTAGAGTCCTCACCGTTATCCCAGAGTTATACCTAAATTACCTTTTAAAGACCCAGAAATGTGTGTTTTCTGCTATGACGAGGCGACTGAGCTTTCTTTACCAGAAGAACCAGATACAAAAACCTACATGGACTGAAACTGAAAGATGGCGTACGACCAAATGTAGAAAAGCACCGGCAGGGAAAAAATATTCAGATGTTTTCGTACATCTTTCATTGATAAATACCAACCGAATTGGATCTGAGTGCAGTTTCATAACCGCCTCGTCTCTTCCCAATAATACATAAGCAAATAACAATAATGAAGGGAGGCGAACGACCGGTGCAGAGGGAAGGCAGCCTGACTGAACACCAACCCACACCAAGGTGGGTCGTATTAACAACACGGGACACTATTTCTGTAGAAACTTACACTCAGGGCCAGATTTACTAAAGGTTTGCGTGTAGTAAAACGCGTGCAAACTCGTTGCGCACGCTAAAAAAAGTACAAAC
>JBAMHV010000017.1:14690141-14700153 GCA_037177535.1 Pseudomugil gertrudae
TATAGTGTTACTCATATGTGACGGGAGGCTGTGACGTTAATTATTACGCACGTAAACATGATGTAGATTACGTAATGGCGCAGAACCGACCAGGCTCTTTAGGTCGAAAACTAAACTGGGTCTTTGGAAGCACTGAAGTTGAACCAGCTAAGCTCTGGCTCTAGATCAAGCACCGAACCAGCACGGGAACTAGCTTGGTCGAAAAATACCTTTAGTTTCCCAACATTGATGGGTAACGGCGGTTCCAGAAATGTACATAATAAATGTCACTAAGTTTTCAAAATGAGTAAGAATCACATACTTTCCAGGCCTGAAAGCCATATTGTGCTACTTTAAATGTTATGGTCTCCAGGAATGCAAAGACCAATCCAAAGATGCTTCTCCAAAATCCTCTCATTCTTAAAAAGACCCTCTGTCTGTTCTGAAATATCGACAAACTATTTGGAGTAGGCTTAACTGTGGTAGTCTTAAGCAATTTCTTGCCACAGCAATGCTTGTTGATCGTGGATGATATTTCATATCAGCGCTATCAAACATCGAAAGCTACAGAACGACAGTTTGTCCCACATATGGTCTTTGTCCAGTACAGGGTGTGCTTTAGCTTGTCTCGGTACAACTAAGTATCACTCTACTCAGATTATTTTTCACTCTATGTTGACAGTAGTACTTTGTGATAGATATTTATTAGCTACTACCTCAGCAGAGAATCCAAGCAAGCTGAGCAAATACTAAACACTGATGTGAAAATAGTGCAAACCTCTGACCGACCTCTGAAAATTCTCACCTGTAGACATAACAGCTATACATTCAAGCAATGTGGACATAAATTGCTAAAACAAATACATGGATATCCTATATACACATACGTTACACTCACTCTGAAAAGACGTCAGACACTCATGTATAACAGCTGGTTTCAGATGAACCCAACATAATGACCAAAGAGAGGTTTTGTGTCTAAATGACCACATCTTTACACGACTAAACAGTGATAAGCCACTTATTTCATTCACACTGAGATGTTGTTGGCAGTGGTAAACAAAATGCAAAGGGTTCAAACTGAGCCGAGCCGCAGCATGCAATGAAAAAACTCCCAAGTATTCATTTATATCATTTTTTAAAAGTCTGCTAACTTTATCAAACTTTTGTTTTGAAATATTTATTTCTACATAAAACATGGAAATAAAAGAATTATGTATTTCTTCTTTTGATGTTTGCACTATTCTTATTTTTTATTTCCTTTTTTCAAAATCAAGATATCAAAAGATGATCCTACTGAGTGCTAATAATTCATTTTGATGTCAGTCTTGATTAAAAAAAAAAGTCCAATTAACAATGTGATTTTAATGACTTGCTGGTGGGATTTCACTAAGTGGATATAATCCAAAATTTCTTCAGAAGGATGAGAAACATCACCAGGGATACACCATTCTGAGGGAATGCAGTCAAGCAGGAATGTGACATTGCAGCTCATCTCAAAGACACACAAAACTTGCCCAGCCACCCCCACATACCCACAAGACATTTTCCGTGAGTTAATCTTTATATGGAGAGACATATCAAGATGTCATGTCATGCATCAATCTGATCAGTCAAATTAAAGATGGGGCAGCTGTTGAGAGGATTACTGCTCTGGACAAACCATATCATGAGTGCAAGTGGAAGACATCTTGGATAGAGGCCAAAGCGTGGCAGTGAGAGGCATTCTGTTCATAACTAGGGGACCGACCTCATTTTCCGAATAAAAGGCAGTTTACATAACACCTCTGTCCCCATGACAGGGAGCACTGGGCAGCCGCTGCCAAGCCTGTGGCTTGCACTCAACTACGAGACTTCCCTGAAAAATAATTCCCTCAGCACCGCCGCAGGCCTGTCCTTTCTCTCTCAAATATTTACTCAATTATATACTAGCACGATGGCAGTCATGACTATTTTTTTTATCTAATTTGTACTCACCAAGCAATCAGTGTAAACAAAGTGCACTTCAATTTCTGACTAAACTGTTTGATAAATGATGTGATAAAATTTAGCCAGTAAGTTGGAGTTAAACATGAAAACTACGTCATTAGAATGTAATTCTCAGCTGGGCCAGGAACTTAGCAACACCGTAACACACGGTTGCTAACCTGTTTTTATTGGCTAAGCATCTCTGCATACTGTTATGGATACACTGAACTCCAAATTGTGAAATCTAGTCATTTAAAATGAGAAAAATTTGCTTGGAAACTAAAGCACATCTTGGCCAGCAAAGAGGCTGAACCTACAATGCCATTAAAAACTCATTTTTCTATTCCAAGTTGCGTGTGTTACATGTTATTTGGTACTTGTTAAGCAGGTAAGGCTGAACTATCTCTGGCCAAGAATTCAATGACAGGTGACTTGGCAGTAGTGTAAATGATGTAGAACAAATGGAAGGTAATTTGATGGAGAAAATGTCCAGGAGAGACCTAAATAACTGAGACCGTGTTGAACTGTGTAGGTGTGGAACCTGTTTGGAGACTTTGCTGCCTTCTGAGTTACTGTTGGCAGTTTAATGAACAGCTGAAATACAAACCAGAAGGTGTCCGAGGATGATTTTGACATACACATGAGAATCCTTGAATATATCATAAGATTCGGAAGAAGCTGTTGCTTGTCAGGCAACATCTTATAGCAGGATATTATTTAGATTTGAATGAAGGAAAGAGTTGAATGAAGAAGGAATGTGTCTAGAAATACACTTAAAAATAAAAAAAGAATAAAGCAAATTAAAAAAAATACATGACAACATGTACACCCGCTCCACTGCTGAGTATCATTATTATTTAACTGATGCTCATACTGACACTCACAGAATTACTTAAAAGCAAAAACAAAGGCAAAAGTTACATGTTGCATGATATACTATAAACTCACATTCCCATTAGGGTTGTCAGCAGATGATCTAATTCCCACACACTGCAGTGTGGGGCTGTCCAGGAGATATTTCATCAGTACACAGGTCTTTTACAGACCTCCCGAGACCAGTCATCATACGTCATAAAGCAAGTCAAAGCATTTTAATCTCACATCTGCTCCTCGTTACCGTTTCATGTAAAAGCAACTTAGGGCTGGGGTTTGGCCATAGCACCTCACCCAGAGAAAGTGAGAGAAGTAAGAGGGTGGAGGTAAATGAAAGACAGAGAGAAGAGATATGATCGTGTCCAAAAAAATACTTATAATAAAAAAAAAAACAACTTCCATGTAAAACTTCTACACCTCCATAGAAAAAGAGCCGTGGTGAAATCCGATGACTTCCGGGCTGCAGGCCCAGCCATGAAATTTACTTTTACAAGCTGCTACATTACACCACAATGACACCACAGGAGTTCCATAATGGAGTCCTTTTGATAAACTCCAACAGATTTAATCTATAATTGCTAAACATGCACACAGTGTTTGTCTGTATGACAGGAACATTTCTTATCTGCAATGGAAGAATAATGTAAAGTAATATAACCTGCACCTTCCTGTACACAATATCAGGGATGTAACCATTTCACAGAATGAAATAATGACGAAGAACGATCCAAAGAGGCTCAAAATAAAGGTCAAAATAAAATGGGAAGAACAGGAAGAGGCACTGCACTCTCGCCCTTCTGTAGCATCACTCTGACTTCATTTGAAAAGGGAAGTTGAGGAGCATAGTTTGGGACTGCGTACCACTAAGAGAGTTGGTGGTGGTATGCAGGAAGATGGGAGAGCGGCTTATTCAGAACCAGCCACAGCGGCAGTCTGAGTCAGAAGAGCTCCGCAGCAAACTACCTTGTTAAAAGATTTATTAGAACTAATTTTTGTTTCTGAACGGTCACTTCTGTGTTTCAGTCCATGCTAGTCCAAGCCTTGGTCGGGCATTTCCCTCTTTTTCTCAAGGTCCTGGCCCCTCCACCCTCAGAGAGTCCAGTGGTCTCCGTGCCCAGCTTACAGTAAAATATTGAAATGTTTTTATTTGTTTGAGTTTTTATTTTGATATTTTAAAATGTACAATGTGTGCGAAAGAGAGATCAAGATAAAGGTTTTAGCAATATTACCTGCATGAATTTAAAACTACTTTCACACCTGGTGGTAAGAATTCATTTAGTCTTGCCAGCCAAGATACAAGACATTCATTCTGTCTTTTGATAGAGCAAAACAAATACACTGTCCAACTTTTGCTGTCTATTTGTTTCCCATCAAATATGCTGTCTCCATCGTGTCTATTTTTTCCTGTTTTTATTTCATACTGTGAGTATTCTGTATCATTAGCCCTGCATCATATTTCATATTGTATAATAAATTTAGCATTTTGTTACACACACACTATATATTACTAATACATGAAGCAGCGATAGGACTTCAATGTCCTCCAATGTTATGCATGGTGGGGATGTTTAGCGATGTTAGCCTGCTAAATAACCGCTGCCTGTCCATAATTTTGTTTAAAACTAGTTTGTACACAAGATGCGAGTCCAGAATGTCATCACTCACACAGAGGACAAAAGTAAGGACTTTTGGCATTTTTCTTTGGATAACCTGTCTCAAAGTTTCAGTTTCATAAGATGTTTAATCATTAAGGCACTTTCTGAGAATAATAAAGTAGTTAATCAATGGAAATGAAAATAATATGTATAATGGTTCCATTTTCCTCTTTTTTTCTGTAATTTTAGCCAAAATCTGTGATTTTCTTTATTTCTTTTTGTTTTCAATGTTGTATATTAACAACAATCTCTATTTCTTGCACTCCATTCAATACAAACATACACAATGAAGCCAGAATTGCCCTCCTCTGACAAAACTATTCTATCTTGTTTACTGGTCCCATTAAGATAAATGATAACATTGTTTGCATTTTAGCTTTTGCAATCAAAACCAAGAGCTTGAATAGAGATGTCTTGGCATTTTTATGGAATCACAACTCCAACCTCTTGTTTTAGATCTACGCATTGGTCACTCTTTAGACTAACTCTTAGTTTTTCTAACAGGCTTTCTAAACAATGTTTACACCATCCCTTACACCCAGCCACCAGCATCAGACACATCAAGGCTTAGAGTCTAGGTCCCTGAGGAAGTCAAGATCAGGTCGTTTATCCAATAACTCACTCCTTTGGTGAATCTTTGGACAATTAATTATCCTCTACAGTGGTCAAAAACCAGTTTAGAATAAATACGTGAGCAAACAGTTGAGATTAAAATATGTATACATCACATGTTATGAAAATGGCTTTGGAATTTCAAGGCTGAAACACATTTTCCTCTGTTACATCAACCTCTACGAATCTAACATTTAAAGCAAATTTGCAGAGATAACCTGAAAACTAAAATTCTTCTGGTGCAGATGAAAACATCAGTGTTGCCATTACTCACATCTGACTGTTAACCATATGAAAACACACACAAGTCACATCCAATAACTTATTTATAATCTAAAACATATTTTTTTTGCAATTTATCAACTTGAAATATGTAAATCGACAGAGAAATGAACAAAGAACCGCTTGATTCCTCTGAGGGCGAAATTATAAACAACACTGATTGCAAAGTTATTGAGTTATTGTGCAAGATATAAATAAAATGCTGCTATGAAAAATGTTATTTACAATGAAAATGAAAACATGATAAATGCTGAAACTGAGACACTGGACTATTTTTAGAAAAGCTTAATGTTAATTAATCATATTGCATGCTCAGAAGTCAAGATTTGATGCAACCTGTTGGTTTCCTTTCCTTAACTCAGGTATTTATGATGCATGAGCTCAAATTGATGTGTTTGGAAAGTGCCCTGAGATATTCTTTTTCAAACTGTAAGTGTAATAAATGTGTTTTGAATCTCACCTGAGGGCAGTCTTTGATGTAATGACCTTTGTTGAAGCACAGGTGACACAAGTAGTTTGGCGGGGGTCTTTTGTTGGGTTTTCGTGGCTCTGACGAAAGGGAAAGGTCTGAGAAATGGTCCGTTAAGGAGTTGAGTCCATCCACGATGTTGTTCAGGGAGCCATACGGTGAGGCATTCTTATACACGTTGTTGTTTAAGGCCTACAACACAAAATCAGACATGATACGTAGAAACATTGGGAGAAATTACCTGCATAATTTATGTGTTCTCTGCCTTTTTTTCTGTTGTGAGAAAAAAAAAGGGGGGCAAAAACTCGCCAAGACTATTTCTCTCATTAAATTCAGCACATCTGGCAAAAGGCCCAGCTGTGCTTACGAACTGGAAAAGTACTGAGAGTGTTCATAGAGGAAGACACGACTTTGAAAAAGGATGACTCGCTGTAAACAAGATGGGAGGCATGTCCCTTCACCAGCCTGTGGAACATCAGCAATGTCACCATACACTGTTGGTGGTAAACTCGCTTTGGTTTGCAGTCTCCTCAGAGTTGCATGCAACAGCACTCAGTGGATTTAGAGGATGTCCTCTGAATATTAATAACAGGGAAAGCATTGTCCCTATTTCCTGATTTCCCTTCTTATTCATGTCTTCTTTAGATCTGATACAAGCCAGAAAGAAATGATGACTAGCCTCTGGGTGAAATCATTCTGATTTTAAGACATCTTCATATTTTTAATTGTGAGGTCATGAACCAACAAGCTTTAATAGGCACCTTCAGTCATTTTTAACAATGTAACTGCACTTATAACAAAGGTTTGAAAGCAGCTCTTGAGTAAAAGCCTCACTGAGCAAGTAGGCATAACAAAATTTACAGTTAAGCTCTTCATTGTCATGACCATGCATTATTTTGAGGAGCCAGGTTTATGTCTGGGAAATGATGTTACTGTTAATGTTTAATGTTACACAGCACAGAAACCTGAGACTTGGCAGCTTGACTGGGACAGAAAGCCAAATCTTTATCTGGAGGCAGTAAGATTGTCTTACTAAAAAGCGCCAGCTTTAGGACTAGTGCTCATTTATTACATGTAGTCGTTGTAAATCAAGCAATACAGCTCTGTAGTTTCTCAGAGTTTTCCATCTGCCATGGGTTTCATCTCACTCCTGCTGGGAACGTGAGTGTTTTCGTATTGCTAAACCTGAATGTTAGTGCAGATTGGGAAATTATTTTAACAAATATAAAACAGGAACCTTTGCTGTTTATGTTTGCCACATATTTTCCAGTTTGGCTTCAAAGCTCTGTCAACCCAAAAGCAACAGATTTCACACACATCTGCTAATGGTGGGATGAGATTGTTTGTTTATTTAGCATGTTTGTGTGTCTGTGTGAGTGAGTGATGGAGAGAGGTAGTGTGCTGGTGCAGCAGTAAATGGGATAGTGTCATGACCACTCAAGTGTAGCACATATGGAACTGTTTTAACAGGTCCGGGGATATGGTGTTATACTGAGCGAGCAAGCAAACAATATGAATTGACTGATTGAAAGTAGAATACACAATTCACTGGGAAGCATTATAGATGTGCAAATGTACCCAGAATGGTGAGAAACCTTCAAAATGTTTAAAACAACCTTGACAACATTTGAAGAAAGCTGGAAGCAGATGGCGCCATGAACAACAATTCCTGACTCTACGAAAACATCATTAATACATCACTATTTCACTTCAAATGTTGTATGATCCCTCATTTTAAAAGCGACCACATTTTGCATTACTCAACTCATCATCAAATCTTCTCTACAGTGGTTTATTTTACTTGGCTTGGTCTGTGTAGTAAGTTGCAAAATGCCCCCACCCTTAAACCATTTCCAGACTCTATGTGTGTTCCCACAGTTTGAAACACTTTACACTCATATGAACTGAATGACATTACACTGTTGCGTGTGATGTATAATGTGCAAAGCCAATTTCCAGAGGACTTTTTATGTTAGATGACCTGAAAAGCTCTCTATGGTGACCACCACAACAATGAACACCAGCTCGAGATGATGACTACACCATCCACCCACAACAGTAGCGCCCAACCCATAACCTCATGCAAACTAATCTGCAGTGTAATCAAAACAGCTAACTGTATACTTTTTTTTTGCACTGCCATTTTGCATGCAGCGTGCCATTATTTTTCTACGTGTGCCATGTGTATACGTGTGTATGGGTGAGGTTGAAGGGTGTGGTACTGGGGTCCTGTTTTGGCTGTGTGATCTGGGATATCAGATTTGCTGCCTGTACACTTTATCTGCATATTTGTCCCTAAAATTACTCAGAGCTACAAAAATAGACAATATGTAAACAAGAACTGATTTTGTTTGCTCAACCTGCTCTATTTGAAGAAGTGAGAGACAGCAGACCTCAGCATGGGCCTGCAGTGCCCCACTTTCTCCTTAACTTTTAACCAGTTTACCAAATAGTATTCACACCAAATTATTGAACAGCAGCATAGGAGAGACTGATTTCACTCAAATGAGAAACTATTGTGTAATATTCAGCTATAAAACTATATATTATGATCCTAACCTTTGATTGTTTTTATTAAGACCTAAAAATTATAATAAAAGGCTCTAATTGTGCTCCCATGAAGTTATAGTAGAACTAATATGATAATAATACATTTTTAGAGACATTTTAATGAAGATTTTTAGGTAATCTGGATTTGTTTTATAATAATGCCAGTTATATAGGATACAAAAGTATATATTCTTGTTATTTTATATAGATTTAAGTAACATACAAACATCCTAAACTAGATCAAATGTAAACAAAGAAATTATTCTTGTCGCCAGTGTTGTTTAGGAGTGTTTTACTAAAGTTTTATAACAATAATACCTCAGAATGTTTATTTATAAGCGGATTCTCCGTTATTGTCCAAATTGGAAATGTCATGGCGGTTAGCCTATATATGTCCTACCAGAATAGCCCATCTTGTATCCTGAAACATTTGCTACCCAGACAGGCAATAAACAGATGAAGCCACAGTGTCACAATGTGAAATGTCCTCGGTTTGAGTTGCTTCACCTCATTGCGCTGTATCTGAAAGAAGTTGTTGAGATAGTTGGAGTTCAGGGAAGAGCTCAGGTCCGCTGCTGCGGGAGTCTTGCTGAAGCTGAGATCCGGGTGGGAAGAATTAGGTTCGGGTCTGAACGCGTCAAAAGCGCTGGTCTGGTGGGGGTCTTGCAAGGAGAGATAGACCCAGTTAAGAAGTTGCGCGGGCTGGTACACGGAGGCACTCGTGTCTATAGCAGACAACAAGCTCATCTTTCAATTCAAATGGCTAAACTGGATTTTCCACCGCTGATAGTTGGACTGGTCTCAACTCTTTAAGTCGTCTTGCTTTCCGTCGCCGTGCCCCAGCAGACGGCCTTTTTTTTGTGTTGTTCCCGTAAAGCACCCTGTCCTCCTTAAACCGGGAGCCTCGTCCCAGCTGGGTGTTACTTAAAAAGTCATTGCGCTAACATATCAGTATAAAAAGTTCTCCCTTGCTCCCCATGGTCCGCTATCTGCATTTATTGCAGCAGGGTAGAGAGAGTCTCTTTGCATATGCAATGAGCGTAACCTTACGTCATTAAGACTGAGCAGCCAATCAGCGTCCGAGATGTCTAAATATTCATTCATATCTCACAGACTTCTTAACTATCAGTAAAGACTGCCTGTTTCTAAAATAAATTACATTATACCTGCTCAACTCATTTAAAACAAATTAGGAAACAGTTTAATCTGCTTTGAGATGTTTATTCAGGGACAGATGTAAAGGCACTTTAATTTTTTGTTCATTTTATGATTTTTTTTTATAATTATGCCATTTTCTCGTCTGAAATATATGTTTAAGTACACATTAGGAGCGAAGTTCAGTAACGCATGCGTTTGCACTTGGATGCAGTTTTGCCATCATTAAACTCAACAGTCTACCAGCCCCAGGCTTTTTTCTCAGGCTTATTTTTCAGAGCATGCCCCTGCCTGCAGAGAACCTGAGGATGGCAGGCAAGAGGCAAAGCTGGTCACTAAAAAAGATAACAAATTTGAAAAACGGCTCCCTCTTGTGGCAAATCTTCTTTTCAGACATATTGGCTCTGTGCACAGCTCCACTACTTCCTGAATTTAGGCAGCACATTTGTTTCCTGTCTTTCATTACTGG
>JBAMHV010000017.1:14712215-14727005 GCA_037177535.1 Pseudomugil gertrudae
ACTCCTTCTTCAGCTTGACGGCATCCCTTACCGCTGGTGTCCACCAGCGAGTTCTGGGATTGCCGCCACGACAGGCAACGACGACCTTACAGCCAGAGCTCCGGGTGGTCACTTGAACAATAGAGGCACGGAACACAGCCCACTCAGACTCAATATTCCCCACCTCACTGGACATGGTTGAAGCTCTGCTGGAGGTGGGAGTTGAAGCTCTTTCTGACAGGGGACTCTGCCAGATGTTTCCAGCAGACCCTGATGACACGTTTGGGCCTACCAGGCCTGACCGGCATCCTCCCCCACCATCTGAACCAACTCACCACCAGGTGGTGATCGGTCGACGGCTCTGCCCCTCTCTTCACACGAGTGTCCAGGACACGCGTCCTCAAATCCGACGATACGACTACAAAGTTGGTCATTGAACTGCGGCCCAGCGCGTACTTGTGGGCACTCTTATGTTGGAACATGGTGTTCGTGATGGACAATCCGTGATGAGCACAGAAGTCCAGCAACTGAACACCACTCTGGATCGGGGGGCCATGTCTCCCAATTACACCTCTCCAGGTCTCACTGTGACCACCCACGTGAGCATTGAAGTCATCCAGAAGGACGAGGGAGCACTCTCCAGCTGCTGCTCGGTGCATAGGCACAAACAACAGTCAGGACCCGTTCCCCCACCCGAAGGCGGAGGGAGGCTACCCTCTCATCCACCGGGGTGAACCCCAATGTACAGGCGCCCAGCCGGAAGGCAATTAGTATGCCTACACCCACCCGCCGCCTCTCACCGGGGGCAACGCCAGAGTGGAAGAAGGTCCAACCCTTCTCGAGGATACAGGTTCCAGAGCCCAAGCCGTGCGTTGAGGTGAGTTCAACTATGTCTAGTCGGAACCGCTCAACCTCACGCACCAGCTCAGGCTCCTTCACCAAAGAAGTGATGTTCCACGTCCCTAAAGCCAGCTTCTGCAGCCAGGGATCGGACCGCCAGGGCTCCCGGCCGCCACCCAGCTCACACGGCACCCGACCTCTACGACCCCTCCTGCAGGTGGTGAGACCACGGGAGGGGGGGCCCATGTAACTCCTTCTGGCTGAGCCCGACCGGACCCTATGGGCAAAGGCCCGGCCACCAGATGCTCGCCCTCATGTCCAACCTCCAGGCCTGGCTCCAGAGGGGGGCCCCAGTGACCCGCATCCGGGCAAGGGAGCATTCTGCCCAATGATCTTTTTCTTCATAGAGGTCTTTGAGCCGCTCTTAGTCTGGTCCCTCCCCCAGACACCTGTTTGCCTTGGGTGACCCTACCAGGGGCATAAAGCCACAGACAACATAGCTGCTGGGATCTTTGAGACACACAAACCCCTCCACCATAGTAAGGAGGCGGCTCACACCTGACTCAAATCAGTGGCGCATTAAAAGGCTGCCGCAGAAGTTGTCAATAAGCGTTTGGAGAAGCTCAATAAATCATGTGATTTTTACCAGGGAAACAGTAAAACCTGCAGGATGGTAGATCTCAAAGACTGGTGTTGGTGAGCACTGCGGGGTCTCATGGCTCCACAACAGTCCTGTATTTGAGCACTAAAGTTCATGATATATTCATTCTCTAGCTAGTTTTATCTCCATTTATCTTTGAAATGGACCAATTTTACTTTAGAAGTTCTATGTTCAGTTTTTCCATAGTAAAAACTATTATCAGTCAGTTGAGCTACCAAACTAGTATGCAAATATTGATGCAGCTTTAAGTTTGTGTTTTTTTTTGCCATCCTCCACTGTCTGACTTGTGTGATTCCTGAATCAATTCTCTTCATTACTGCCTGATTCTGTCCTAGTATAGATATTTTAGTAATAACATTGATTTTCTGAGATAACATTTCTTTTAAAACACTGAGTCTGTTTAAATGATCATCTGTAATGATCATGGTCATCAATAATTTTATATGACATGTCTACATCTTGGTGAAAGAAGCTAATTTTGGTGGTTTGTCACAGCTGTTAATATAATACACTAAAAACTATTTATTCTTCTTATAAAGTTTCAAATAGTTTTCCAACTTTACATTTACAAACTTTTATCATCAGCTGTGCCGAAGTTAAATTTTTTGCTATGTGAGAAATCTGAATTTAGCATGATCTCCATGCAAGAAGTTAATTTTGTGATTGAAGTGACACATGCAACCTTTCAGTTCTGTACATGTGCAAAAGCCCGGCTGAGCATCAGTATGTCGTGCCAGAGATGGGTCATTTTAGTCATTTTAGAGTTTATGAATCAATATTTGATTGATTATTTTTTAATATTATTATTTTTTATAAACCCAGCCTTACTCTCTAGATTGTTTACTGAGTGGTCCTCATCTTGTTTTAATTTTATGCTGTGTATTATATGAGCTGTAGTAATCATCTTTGTGAATATTGTGTTAACTATTGTGTTAATTTGTTTTTTATCTGTTTCAGTGAAGTGCATTAAAAACACACCTGCCTACTTTGCTGAGAGACTTTATAAGGCCATGAAGGTGTGATGTGGTTTGTTACATTTATACAATACAGTACATTTATTTATTATATACATGCATTATAAACGCTTCATTATTTATTTCATTTTTATATGTGTTTGTGGGTGTGTGCTTGCAGGGAGCCGGGACTAAAGACAAAACCTTGATACGAATCATGGTCTCCCGGTCTGAGGTTGACATGTTGGATATTCGTCAGTACTATGTTCAAAACTACGGCAAGTCGCTGTACACACACATCTCTGTAAGTATCCATTTAATTGTTTTTTTTCTGGAATTGAATTATTTGGTAGAATTATTTATCTATTTTTGGTTTAATTAATAGGGAGACACATCTGGTGACTACAAGAAGCTCCTGCTGAAGCTCTGTGGGGGGAGTGACTGAGAAAAGTGTCTACAACATAGATTCTGAAGATATAATTTTTTAAGCCTTATTTCTATACTCTATACACAGACTGCACGCCAATGCTTACAATGCAGTGTTTACCAAGCATATTAACCCTCCTACATTTTGCTGCATATGGTTGCTTTTCTATATACTGCATAACCAAAAGGTTTTATATTTTTTCATCTGTGATGTATTTACTTGGTATTTACACTAAGTGTACATGACCAATGAAATAGATTTCAAAGTACTTCGATCTGATTTTTTTCATGTTCAACAAAGCTGGATGAAAAGATAGGGAATGTACTTCATTGCAGCTAAGTACCAAAGTTAAAGATGTTTGCAACTATATATATCCTATCAGCACTTAAGTGTTTTTGCTCAATGTAGCTGTTACATTTGTAGCAAATACTTCACCTTGTTAATGATGTGGCAGGAATTGTTTTAAACTCGGAAATGCATTTATAAAAATGTGATGTGTACTCATGCTGTTCTGCAATATAAATCTAAAGAATGTACACTGGAATTATTTGTGTTTCATCACCTGCAGAATACACAATTAGTATTCCATTAAAAAGCCTGTGTATCTAGATCCTAGCATCTTTATTATTTTAATTTCCTTTCACTGGTTTGACATAAACGCCAAGGTATTTCCCCCTTTACTGAATTATATAAAAAAACTCGGATTAAAAACAAGAATTATTAATCCTACATCTTTGACTGGTTAATTAAAATAAATATTAAATGGACTGAACCTTTTTATAGCGTTTTTCCTGTCATGTTGACGACTCAATGCGCTTTACCACGTCACATTCACCCATTCACAAGCGCTTGTACCTCATCGATCCTTAGACTTTCTAGTCGGTAGATGACTGCTCTTCCCCACTACAACCGCCCCGTTGGGATGTGTATTGTAGGTTAAGAATCGACAATCTGTCGCCAATGACATCTCAAAAATTGAATTGAACTGACTGTTCAAACGGAGTGGTAAACACTCAGCATTCATCACTGCTCTGATAGCAGCAGCAAGCTCTTTTTACCAGCAGATGGCAGGGGAGTATCTTTGTTTCATTCCTATTTTTAGTTATAGAAATGTGAATTTCAGAAAGCGATACTCAAATATGGATTAGCATAATGATGAGAATTTATCATGACTCACAGTTTAAATTTATGCAGGACATAAAGTCTTTATACTTAGTGAATATAGTGGAAGTCTTGCAGTCAGTCCTATATACCAGTAGGTGACTCTTAAATAGTGTTGCTTTTACACAATCAATACAGACTAATAATTTATCATTCTTGCTAGGGTGTTAGGTCAACATATGTTGCAGCTCAAGGAGCTCAATGCCTTATTAAGTCCTGTTGGCTTCACTTAAAATGCTGTTGGACACACTTGACTATAAAGTTATGGTGCCTTGCTTGGCTGGCTACAGTGTGTGTGCGTGTATGTGTGTGTGTATGAGTTAACAGCACCACGGTCAATAACTGAGCTGAGGAGGGGGAGCCTGTGCAATTGATGGCAGCTATAAAACTGCCTTGGCCAAATTAAAGAAGTCTGCAAAGCTGTGTTGGTGGAGTCATTTTTGATTATATCATGTTGAAATGGACTGAAACCACAAAAGATTCAGGACTTGATGAAGATATTAAAGTTATATTAGCTAGAGTTTAAAAAGCATCACATAGTTTTCCTATTATTTTATATATCCCTTTAGATGATTTATATGATCAATGGCTTCTGCACATACTTATCGTCATTTTAATTTTTCATCACATTCATAAGCCTATTATTTGCTTGCAGAAGTCCAGCTTAAGGCTATTTGATTAACTGATAATTAGACTAAATACAGTGAATTGTCTTATTTGATGTTGCAATGGATTTATTTATTAGTGGAATATTTATGTAGTCTACAAACAAAACAAAATAAAAAACTATTATACAGGAACATCACATTTTAATTCAATAAAGCTTTTATCTTTATAGTAAAAATTCACAAGTCATCTCATACTTCCTACAGATGCAGTCTAACTTATGATCCACTTTAGTCCAGTTTATATTAGCTGTTCATATAAGCCAGTTTAATATCTGCATAAAGGTATCTATGGAAAACAGGTGATTTAATCAAATCAGTCCCCCATCCTGGGCATGTGCAGGACAGCGGGCAACAGTTAAAAGGAAAAACTCTCTTTTAACAGGAAGGAAAACCTTCCATTAGAAGCAGCCATAGAAGTGTCCATCTGCTTTGACTGGTTTGGTGTGGAGAGAGCAGTAAAGAAGGGTTCAACTAGCATTGTTACACTAAGCCAGGGATGGCATGGAGCTACAGGCGAGAGACATCATGCACAGATTACCTGTCCATTATAGGGTCATCATGAACAACCACTTATGCCTACAATCACTCTTGGGGTAAATTCAGAATGAATAATTAGTGTGCATGTTTTTAGACTAAGGAAGATGCTAGAGTACCTGCAGAGAACCCACGCAATCATGTAAAGACCGGGTCCACAAGGAAAGGCTTCAGCAACAAACCAAAAATATTTTAAATGATAAAATGGAAATGCAGCTGAACTAAAAAAGGTAAACATAATAAAAGGAAAAAGAGACACAAAATAATGGATTTCACGAAACACAATCAACAAAATAGCAGAGACCATAATATTTTATAATGTACAAAAACAGACTTTAAGAAAAAAACATTTGGTATTTTGAGGCTTCTGTGTTCTGTTTGGTTAAATGCTATTTTTGGTGTTATAAAATGTTATGTTTCATGATTTTTGTTTTTCTGAAATGTGATTGATTTGAGCATTGTACAATCAGTGTTTTGTGAAATACTGTAGGACTGCACAGTAGTGTGGTGGTTAGCACAAATATAAGATGACATCCTGGAGAGAGGCTATGCAGGGAAGGAAGTTCCTGGTTCTTGTGCAAAGAAAGAATAAACCTGCATTAAGATCTTTAATGTTGCATTGGTTACTATTATTGGCTCATGGTATGGTTTCTGATTCAAAGCTTGACTAAGGTGCCCTCTTACTCTGCTTTCTCTTTTCTTTCTTTTTTTTTACATGTACGTTTGGGTGCTCTCTGGGTTCTCTGACTTCCCCACTTGTTTCCAATAGTGATTTTTACAGTATAGCACAGGAGTACAGGGAAAGTATAACCATGCATGTCTCATTTACTTCTTTGTTGCTCCTGTAATGGACTGGAGATGTGTATCAGGTGTTTCCTGCTTCTGATCTGATAGCAGCTGGAATAGACTCCAGCTTTGCTTTGGAATAAGCCAGGAAGGATAAGTGGATGGATAGAAGGAAAGTTTTGTCATCCTTTGTATGTCCAGTTGTCTTATAATCTGAGATATTGTGTGTAACAAATTCATCCTCCAATTTTTGTGTTGCTCTCTTCACATATCAGGGCAGCTATCATTTTTATGCTTTCTGACAAGATGGAGATAAAATGACTTGCTTAATGTTAAGAGACTGTAGATGCAGTGAATAAATAGTTTCAAAAGTGAATGAACACTAAAATAAGGGTTTAGCTATCCATAACTTGGGCAGCTGTAGCTGAATCTTCATTTTAACTCGCAATAAAACAAATCCATAAAATTGTCTGTTTGAGCCTGTTGGACCAAGATAAATTATGGATATCCTTGCTGACAGCCCCTTCAATAAAACATAAGACCATTATCCTTCCTGTTCTAGGCTGTCTGATAAACAAATCTTTTAAACAATATTTTACAACCACAACAGACTGTGTTCAGAGACTTTGTGCAACCAGTGCAAGACAAAAAGGTACTGGAAAATATTCCTGCCAGCACCTTTTACTGTCCGGAACAAAAGACTATCTTTTAATCAATTGTTTTTATTTTTTATTTTAAAAAACAAACAAGCACAAAACCAGCTGCTGCAGCATTATATGTGTTACAGGTATCCACAGAAGTAAAGTACAGACACAATCATTCCATCTGCGTCAGCAGGGACCTGCTTCCCTTTCATATGAATAAGTTGTAATTAATTTTTCATCTAAAGGGACAGCACATGGTTGCAAAAGCCACGGAGCCAGCATGACAGAGAGACAGAGGGGAGGGGAGAGAGAGAGATGTAGATGTCACAATGAGATTCAGTGCATGCATGAATAAGGTCACGGTTTGAGAGGTATGCCCGCAGATGCCTGTTTCTGTGCCAACAATCTCTATTCAGCTGTAGACTGAATCGTGAGTGCATCCATCATCACCATCATATTGTATTTAACAAATCCTCATTAAATACACATTTCATTTGATCATAGGTTGCTTTTCGTTTACAAATGGCGAACCCCCTCTTATGTTTTATCCCTTGTAGAGATCGAGTACTCTCTGAAATTGGAGGCAGCATCGCTCAGATGGTCTATAAGCCTGTGGCTAGAGCAGCAGTATTATGCAAGGAATAAATAAATCTTCATATTTTTAGTACTGCGTTAATATTTTTACCCAAATTAAAAAAAAAAAAAACTAGCATTGAATTTTAGGTCTACTGCTTGATTTGCCACTGTTAAATCAAAAGATTATGATAAAAAATTTATATCTAATATTTCTGGCTAACAGTTTGTAGATGTTTAGACAAAAACTATCTTTATGTTTTTACCTGTTAACAGAAATACATTTAAGTTACATTTAAAAATTAAGTGTGGACTTCAAGTAAAAATACAAGTTTTTATTACAAGTTATTCATGCAAAAATGATAAAAACAGGGTTTTAAAACTGCAAAATAAATAAATAAAAGAATTCAAAATCATTAAACAATCAAAAACATGTTAAGATCTCCTTTGCAAGGCCTTAAATTAAATGAACAGCTGGAATGTTATTATTTATTTATTATGTCTTTATTAACTAAGAAAGCAATATGTTTGAAGTAGATTGCATATAGGACATTTGCATTGTGAGGCTTATGTTAATCAAAGTTAATATGCAGAGAGAATATCACAAAAATGAAAAATTTCAATCAACTTTATTAAAATATTCTCATTCCAACTGTGTACTATACATGATCTGTTTTTTTATTATGTGCCACATGCTTTCAGTTGATGAAAAGTCTAGACTGTAGGCCAGTCTAACACCTGGATTATTCTGTGATGAAGCCATGCTGTTCTAACAAATGCAGCATGCTGCTGAGCATCGTCTTCCTGAAGTAACAGGGGAAAATGTTGCAGTATACTCTTCAGTATTGATAGGTCTTTTCCAGATGCAGAGTTGCAACAAAGATTGCACATTTTATCAACAAAGCTGAACTTTGAATTCAGTGCAGATAACAAGCTGGATGTTTCCCATATTTCTTGTCACTCCAGATGTTGTGGCATCCATCATTTTCAAACAAAAGTATATTTCCTTTGATATAACTGCATTTCACTTTGGCCTAATCTGTTTTAGAATTGTATTTGTCTGAATAAGATAGCAGCATTTCTCGATTACATTCACACATGGCTTCTTCTATGCATGATCAACTTTAAGCTGCAAATCTGGATAGCAAAGTGAACTTTGACCACAAGTCGGATTTCTGGTACCATGTCTCAGCCTGTGCACTGATTCCCATGACAGAATCATGCCTGTGTTGTCTGCTGACCTGAACATCATGCACATCACAGGTTGAATTTTAGTTGTGTCCCCAGATGCCTCAGATGCATCTCTTACAGTAAAAGATTACATATTCAAAGCTTTGTTGTATTAGGTTAGGGAAAATATGATTCTGTCACAATTTGTAGATACATTTTTTTTCCAGTTTACTGACCACCTGTTCTCCTGCTCCTCTCATCTTCTGAGAGACTTTGCATCTAAAATATGCTCTCAAATCATCCTTATTATATACATGTTACAAAAGCTATTGGTTTTTGTTCCAACCTTTTGGTTTCCAATTGTATTATTTATTAATAGATAGATAGATAGATATATTGTTGCAATCATGAAATAGTAAAATGTTGTAGGCATAAAATGTTGGTTAGGGGAGTTACAATAATTTTATTTTACTTATCAGTGTCCCCACTTCTAAGGAATTGTGCTTTTAGCACTCAGAGAAAAACAGCACATGTGAGCAGCACAATATTATGGTCTTTTTCAGATTCATTATTTCTCAGAGTTGTTATATAATTCTGTAAATAGCATTTGGCTATTAACACATTTAGCTCTTTGTGTCTCATTTCATTATAAACTGTACAGTTTCATGGATTTTCTCCAATTCTCCTTTTCCACTTGGGATTTTCCAGGGGATGTGTACGCCCATTGAGAAAAATGGGTGTGTTTAGTAGCGAGGCTCCACCCTGTTTGACCAAATATGGTCATTGAACGGACCGTTGATTGACAGCTCGCAGCAGCTGCTGAATTGCTCAGACATGGCGGAGGGTACAGTGTAAGTGAGGATCAGTGGCAGAGTTACGTGAGTTTTCCCAGCAGTTGAGTCGGCAAAGGGCGCATGAAGTGATACCGAAAAAGGGAACAATGTGTTCAGCTAAAGCCTGCTCTGAAGGGAAGCTTAAAACGACGTGACCTGCTACACATTAGTAAGATGGAAAAATGTATCGCTGTTTAGTGCAGTCAACAGCCTTGGGCAACAAATATGGCTTCTTGTGCCTTTTTCAATATGCTATAAACATTGATCTCCCGTGCAACCTAATGCCGTGGTGGCTCCGGCGAACTTCTGCAAGCCGCGATAAGTTCAGTTCAGTTCGGTACTTTTGATCGGTAAGGATCTTACATCCACTTGTCCGGGTTAGCTGGGAAGCTACGGAACTACAGCGGATAGCAATGGAGCCAAAGCACAAAGAGTTGCTAGACCAGTGCCACCAGAACTTGTTGGAGTCCATAACAGATGCGGACCGAGTGATCGAGCTGCTGATAGTTTCTGGGACCTTGAGCCAACTCGACAGGTTCGAGCTGGACCAGAACTGCTCATCCAGCGCTGAGAAAGTCGACCACCTTCTGAAGATGCTGATGAACAAGGAGAGCGACCATTTCCTCGACCTGTGTGTGGCCCTGGAGAAGGCATACCCTGACCTGTATGCTGCCCTGTTCGGTAACAACGGTGGAGGACCCGTGGACCATTCCACCGGTAAGAGCTCACAGACATAAGCTTCTCTAAAACAGGCTTTTCCTTGAATCCAAAAATGAGTCGTTCAGGACTGCAGAACCTTTGCAATGTGTGCGATCTGGGTGGTCTGCTGCAAGAGGACGTGTGTGTGGAGCTACAGAACAGAAATGCTGGGATCTTGTTTTACTATTAGTCCAAAACTGCACAGGAAGGTGGAAGGTGGATGTGAACTTCAATCAGCATGTTGCATGCATATTTTTTTGTATTCAGATCATTTTGTTTTATCTTACAGCCACTGTGCTGAGATCCAGTTACTACAGTACATAAAAAACATGCATATACAACATGTAGTATTTGTTGTTGGTTCAGTATTTAGTCACAGAACACCTCACTATTATCTACAACTGGCCCTCATTTGTCACTAGTAGCATGATATGGTTGGTACATTAGGTAGCCTGAGTTGTTTCCATGACAACGGTGCACTACTGACATGTTGGTTCATATCAACCTGTGCATGGGTGTGTGTGTGTGTGCAGCCTACCCAAGCATGCATACATGCCTAAAGCATGGTCTCACTCCACCCTTCCAGTTGAAGAAAGTCACTGTTATCCAAATAATGTTTTTTTAATAGATATTCCTTCTGTGCTGCATTAATGCCACGTTTTAAAATAACACTTTATTCACTGTAGGCATTTAATTTGCACCGTGTCCTCACAGCAATTGCCGGCACTTCAGCACTTTTGGTTGCTGTTGTGCAAAGACAAAGGGCAACCAAGTGTAAAAGCCTTGTCTAGTTTAGCCTGTTTTGCTTTGTATGAATGAGTGAAGCCGGTGAGCAGCTTATTCGGAACCAGCGTCATGCCTGGGGGCCTGAATGCAAGATGAGCCTTTTAGATCCAAAAGTAGGGAAGAGATGCAGAGTGATGCTCTTTTTGTCATACAGTATTTAACATAGAAAACAATATTACAGGCTAAGTAGCTCACAGCATATGACATGGGTGTGGGTTTAAAACTACCATGTCCATCATGTAGTGCTGCCAAGTATGCCTCAGTCTACTACCAGCGACCTTTACAGGTAATGCTGAGTTGTTGTTTTTTTGCTGTACTGCTGACAGGATCACTAATGCTTCCTTAAGCTTTTCTTTTTCTTTGAACTTCCTTGTATTAAGTGTTGCTGCTGCTGAAAAACACTGATTCTAAAGTGCTTTACCTGCAAGTAGCAGGGCCTTTCTTAAGTTCATTCACTCACTGAAGTAGCACGCACTTGGTCTCAGATTTAACCTACAATATATTTGGATGAAGAAAAGTCAAGAGCAAGTCCAGCTTGTCAGACTTTGGTTATTCAGCAGAGGATTAAAACCCTCTCTCCTCTGTTTAGTGTAAACCTTCTCTTTATAATGCCTATGCACTCTTCTTTTCTAGCCTTTTATTTAGGTTTTCTCCCTTTTAAGTGTTTTAAGTGTTTTATTTAATGTGCTTTTCATTATATTTCTACTATAGTGATTCAGGTTGTGTGATTAGCATGTTTTAACCACACTTGTAACAGACTGAAGACAAGCTGCTCGTGGAGTACCTTCAGGCACAGACGCTAGTAGAAAGAGCTTATAGGAATGAAATTCTCATAGCCGTGGCGTGTCTGTGAACAACACAGGGTGTGTGAAGACAGAGAATCTGAGTGTGATGAGTCTTGCTGATAGCAACCTGCTCTTAGCTTGTCCTCTTCTCATCCTGCCTGCTCTTGTTCTCTGTTTTGCTTCCTTTGCCAGCTGAGCCTCCAAAGATGAGCATAAATGAAAATTGCCCCAATTCAAAAGAAAACCCCCCAAGGAAAAGCTCATGGATGCACATACTAGCACTGAGTTGTTTAAAGCTCAGGCGTAGTTAATTATCGCTGTTTTTGCTAGTAAATTGCAGCATATTTTCTGCTAAGGACATACTAATAATTATAAATGATTAATTTATTAGCATATTTTGCAGATCTGCAGTCTAAGGCTATGTCTAACTTTGGATTAAATTGCAGATAGGCGGTTCACTTTCTGAAGTTTTCGCCCTGCTATTTTTTACAGCAGAGCACATTTCTGTATTCTCATACAGAACTGAATTAATTTAATAAATCCAGGCAAGCGCAATCAAACTGATTTCTTACCTTGGCTTATGTGCTCATGTCCTTGCTCTATGTGGGCAATATTTTTCCTAAAGAATAGAGTTGTAGAGATGTACCTGCAATACCCCTCCCCCTTACTCTTTATAGATTTAAGGGTCCGTGACAGTGATTTAAACACACTCCGAGAGGAGGGAAACACAATTCTCCCTGACAGTGTGCATCGTCCACAATTGTCGTCTACTTTCTGTTTGCCTTCATGTTCTCATCGTCTTGGTCTCTTGTTCCTGTGGTTTATTCTCTATTCTCTGACTCGCCATCTATTCCCTTTGATTGTCCTAGTCTTTACTATGACTCATTATATTTCTTTCCCCCACTGAGTGGTTTTATTTTTCCTCACGCTTAAATAAAGGGACGCGCCAGAGAGAGGAGGGTGGTAGAAAGAGGGAACAAGAGAGAGGGAGACAACAGACCTTTTGTTGAGAAGTTGAGCAGGCCCAAAGTGCCCAGTCAGCAGCTTGCTCTGTGTACAGCAGCCCAGGACATTGGCCAGTGTTATTGGAGGGGGTGCTTTTCCTCTCTGTCAACGACTTTCTGTCCCACTCCATAAAACACAGCGAACAGACAGAATGAGTTATGACCCTAGAGCTTTTTGTCAAGGGCTCACATCTTAAATATTTCCCATGAGTTAGACCTGGATTCATTTTCAGCGTCACTCTGTCCACACCAGCGTCCGTCATTCGATCGTCTTCTTTCTTTCCTTGCTGTGTTGTTGATGTGCAGAGGAAACTCTTGTTTACATTGTTAAAAAAAAAAAGTTGACCTCACTAGGTCAGGTCATTAGGGCTTTCATTCCTGTGTAATTGTTTCCTAACAGAGCTTATTGTTGGTGGAAACTTTTTTTACTGCATTAGACTGATACATGAGAACCACTGCTAGGAGGCTATACTGTGGAACAGGACTTCATTACCATTTTACACATGTTTCCATACTTACTAATTACCCTACGAGGTAGAAATGCCAGCATTTAATGTTTACCAGCACCATGAAGTCATGGAACTTAACAGCTTCTACAAAGCCCATTACTCTCTTGTTTTTGTTTTTGTTGTTGTTACCGTACTTGTTCTCCTGTATTAGATCATTCTTTTATTCTCATTACAATTGTCTTTATTTCCTATGCATTTAAATGTACTCTAGATAGTTTTTGTCTGTCAGCCCGTGTGTGGTTCCCCAACTCAGATCTGACCTGTAATTAACTAATAGTGATGGTCATTATTTTTTATTCCATTGTAAATAAAGCATGCAGATAATGCAGATGATCTTTTATGTCGAACAGCACATTTACATGAAACATGGAAAAAGTGAAAAGGTAGTCTAACCAAAACGGCATAAAACTGAATATATTTGAAATTGGACATGCATATAGTGGCAGGGTGTAAAGCCTAAAGCTGAATCATTTGAACTATACTCAAATGGGCTTTAGGTGGTTGTAGAAATGGTGATTTAAAAAGTCACCCAATAAGACCATGTGCCAACTTGTGGCATTTCCAGACCGTACCTTTTCATCCAAACTAATACAGATTTTATAACCACAGCATTTTCTCACTAAATCACCATCCAGCCTTTTTAAAAACATGTCTGTGGATCGAAATCATCTATATGTTTTTAATGGAGAAGAATGTAAGCTGTATAATGACTTCAATGACTTTCACAGTGTAATGCAGTATTTTCTAATCGCAGTACCTCTGTCATGCTTCTATAGACAGCCCTACTTTAACAAACCCGAATTAAATTAATCAAATCAGGTGAGTTGGAGTAGAAACACTTCTTAGACATACAGGTCAGTGTCTTGTACTGTCACACTTTTGGACATACTTTGGTCATTTACTTGATTTCCCTTCTTTACTTCACATACACAAATACATACTTTTGGACAAAGAAAGTATTTTACTTAAATAACAAAGTTGAAATCTAATTGTATCTGTCTCAAAGCTGTGTGCAGGTCTGTGTGATAATTGTGCCAGTTTTTATAGCTGAAATGATCTAAAATAGTTATGAAAGCCATTGAAATAAATAGCAAAACAAAAGCCATTTCCACTCTGTATGCATAGATCACATATTAAATATTAATCAATAGCTTTGCTCATTGAGAGAGTTATGCATTGAGACGGGTTTGGTCGAGCTGTTGCATACAGTCAACAAATATAATTTATATCTCTGTATTATAAAATCATTACTGTTATTTCATCCATATTAAATGAGTCACATCCACCGCTTCCATTGGAATACTATAAAATGAATTCAGCGTGCATCCAACCAAGCTTCGACTGAAGATGACACCTGCTGTGTTTTTATTAGTTACTTTTGTTTTTGCTGCTTTTTATGAATCACACATGACTCCCAGACTTTAGTTTTTCACACCACCAAAATTTATGCTGTGACATAGAAGATGCATGTCAAAGTCAAGGCAAAAGGGTTTAACATTAGTTTTTTTTATAAGACTTCTTTTAAAAAAAAAACACTGATCAAGTTTTGCAATTTTGGAAGTGAAAATAGTCAATTTTGTGAGGCAAATTTGTTTTTCTCAAACTTTATGTTCTGATAAAGCTTTCCCAGTTCAGAAAACGTTGTCACCTGACATATTTTGCATTATTGATCCATCTGTGTGTGCTGATCATGCACATTAAAAGACAGACAGACAACTTTATTTATCCTCGAAGGGAAATTGCGTTGTTACAGTAGTCCAGTGGCATGAGTGGCATAA
>JBAMHV010000017.1:14730209-14757894 GCA_037177535.1 Pseudomugil gertrudae
AGGTCTCCACCGAGCCGTTCACTGCGGTCTGCACGGACCGTCTTGAAGCCGTTTACAGACGCATTACAGTCTGGGATATGTTCATGCAGCCATGTCTCAGTGAAGCACATAAAACTGCACTCTGTATTCTTTCTGTGTGTGTGTGTGTAATACATTACCAGTCAAAAGTTTGGACACAGTTTTCAATTAAATTAAATGAGAAACTGTAAATTATCAGTGAATATAGAGAAAACTAAGGTAATAACATTTTGTAATTATAATAATGGTTATTTATATATATATATATATATATATATTTTCATGAGTCTTAAAACTACATTTGAATCTGATGTGGTGTGTATTTATAGCTCTGTGTTGCTTTTGCAAGATTAACAGTTACACATAGTGACAGTGGCATACACGGATTATAGGCTGAAAAAGGGGCACAAGAAAGTGTTCCTGCTTTGGTAGTCAATCCCTGTACCCACATCTGAGGATTAGGATTCAATATTTAGACAGATTTGTGAGATTGAACTGTCTATAATTTAAACTACATCATGGGTATCTGCTACCAGGATTTAGAGGTTGGGATGTAGAAGGGTATACGATTCTTTCTGCTCTCTGGTTTAATGCTGACACATCCTTCAGCTTCACTTACACACACTATAAAATCAGTAGGTAGTTTTCAGCAGCATTAGTGTTGATGTTTTTTGCGCCTCTGTAGATTAAAGGCTGTGAAGCTGAGGACACAAAAGGAGAAAGAGCTGAAGATCTTTTTAGACTCTGCTAGCTCATAGCGTGCAACTCTTTATCATTGTTGCTCACTGACTGTGAGAAGGGCTTACAGTGGCTAAGAAACAATAGTATTATTTTTGGAACTCTGATGTTGCTGCTTTCACAAAGTCTCTGTGAAGATTTATTCTGTAGTGGGTTTTCTTAAAGAAATCTTTTGTTTTTTAGGGCTTGTCAACAACACACTATGGAAGGTGTTTGCAGCTGCAGTGGAGTTATCACTATGGTACTCATATGTGTTTTGTATGAGACACTATCATTGTCTCATACCCTCTGTAGAACTGATTAATAATTTAGTCTCATCCAATAGTGGATGTAAAAACCAGAATTTCAATTTTACTAGATGGCAGAATTGGCTGATCGTCTCATCCAGATTCTCCATGGCAACGTGTGTCATCTTGCTTTATGTACTGGAGAATATAATCTGGTTGTCTGAAGCAACTGTTGGTAGCTTAGCACATTGCTTCATTGTGAGGGGAAGCAGACAGAGTAGTGGGGGAAGTGGAACCTCATCAGTGGAGCGAGCACTCCCCTGACCTATTTAGATCACAGTAACAGGCCTTGTTATGCTTTGCTGGAATATATTTCACCTTAAAGTTAATTTTTTAATGAGAAATGTATCTCTTAATGAAAGCCAGTTGTTTTTTTTTTTGTTTTTTTTATCCATACCACAATATTTGTCCTGATTAGTTCTGCCACGGTGTCTGGGCAGAGATCAGTGGATTCTTTCATTGTCGAACATCAGATCTATGCGGCCCTAAAGCATGCTCGTTTTATTGATGCGGTGAACGTGTTTACAAATGATCATCCTGACAGATTGTGGTCGCTGCTAATTGGCATCAATGATTAAAAAAAAAACCCCAAAAACAAACCTGTTGCTGCTGAGTCATCACTGTCCACTAGATAGATGTGTATCTGACGTGTAGTCCATACTGCATTCAATGCCCAGCTTTTGGGGGCCAACTAATCAGCCCCATGACATTAATTTAAATATGGAAATCGTGTTGCACATTTGTCCTTGTAGACAAATCGGATTGTGAGATACAAAGGATTATTCCAGAACTGAAGCGTTTCTGGGAGTTTTAGTTGGATGTTGAGTGAACTCACTGGCAGAGATTAGAGATTTTAATTTATATAAGTGTTTTGACTTCCAAATCCCACAGAGCAGCATTCGTTAAGAAGCCTTTTTTTCCTTTAAAAATACAGAACAAAACTGAACACGGGGAGAAAATGAGCTAAGGCAATGCAGATATGCTGTGAGTTGAACCAATCAGATAAAAGCATTTTAGTCCGTGTAGTCTTGCCCTCACCATATTACCTCTGCATTTGCCCAAACAAGCAAAACTTTGATCGTTTTCTATGTCTGTAGGCTATTTTAAAATCACGACTGAGCTCACATAATACCTCTCAGTGGCTTATGTCTTTACTATGAAACCTTGTCATTCAAGAGCTGGGTTGTTGTTTTTAAATGCTGCCACAGAAATGAGCTTTTTGGAATAGACGTGCTGTTTGTAGAGAATTAATGCTGCAAAGCCCCACAGTGGTTCTCATCATGTCTGATGGAACAATATGAAATCAAAGCCGTGTGCCCCGAGCACTTTGCAGAGCAGAAGTGTTGAGCATCAGACAGGGAATGTCAGAACAGATTAAAAGCCTTTCCGCTCTGCTCCTCTCTCTCTTCCATAGTCTCTCCTTTTGATTCTTCCCTCTTCGTCTTTCATACACTCTGCCTCCTTATTTCTTTTCAGTCAGGCCATCTCCTTTCATCTGTTCTCCTCTGGTCCATTCCTTCTCCATGTTTTTCCTGGTGTCATCTGCTCTGTCTGCTGGGCCTAAGATAGAGTGGCTCAGTTGCACAGAGCTCATAGTTAATTAGACTTGGCCTTGTCACACATGAGGGCTGGAGCCAGATCTGTAGCTAAACCCAGTAGGGAGGCAAGGACAAAAATGGAGGTCTAGAGATGCTAATGTCAATCTAGTGCTTTTTTTTTTACAGCAGATGATGCAGATCACCATTCCTCTTTTAACGGTAGTTTATCACAGTGCATTAGTCCTATCTGTGCCTCATTGTGCTTCTTTTAGGAAGGTATCTTTTCTTTTAGAAGTTCACATAGGTCTGTCATTATTACTACATTATAGCCATGGAAGGTCTAATTGAAACATAATTAATGTTAAGAGCCAACCCCAATCATTTATAGTAATTGTTAGTTGTCTCATTGGACATATACAGCTTAGTGAAAAAGAGACAATTTACATTTCAAGTGTTTAATTGTTTCTTTAATGTTTGCTGAAGTTTTGTGGCACCAACTTTTTATTTCCAGGTGCTTAACTTCTAACTAATTGGATAGGTGCCTATTGACATTTCTATAATCAATTTAATTGAAAAGTCAAACAGCACAGCACTGTTGTGGTTTTTTCCAGCTTTAAGTTAGAATAAATAAACAAATTTTACTGCAGAAATATGGGTGTCATTAGCAGTCATGTAAAATAAAATATGTCTAAAATAAACAAAAAGGATAATTAAACTGAAAATAACATTAACTAAATTTTAATTATTTTATGACTTACACATTTCTGATTCAGAGCTACTGATATTAGTCGGTTGATAAACAGATGAAAAGAATATGATATTTAATGGTATTCAATTAAAACCTGTTCTTGTATTTTTATTAGCAGTTTTGGTTGAGATTGTTTTTCCTTATGTATAAAATATATGTTTAGCTTGAGATGCTAAATCCAAAGTAATATAAAATAGTCAGATTAATACAAACATGATATTAGAGATTGACTGAAAATAATTACTAATTTGCATCTGCAAATATGTACAAATAAAACGTAGACCATAATGGTGTGTGTGTGTGTTTTAGGGAAAACAGCCCCATGTTGCAGTGCTATTTTAATGTCAAATTAGACGACATATTGTTTTAATTACTTAGTGAATGAAACTGTGTGTACATGTATGTAAAAAAAAAAAGAAAATCTGTTTGTTTGTGTCAGCCATGTTTACGTTGCCCTTTGGAGCAGGAACTCTGCAGTATAATGGGGATCTGCACAGTCTCTCCTATGGATCGTGGAAGCCTGCATGAAATATCCCCCAGCTTAACAGTGCGTACAGCTATTCAGATAGAGAATCATTTCTCTTTCTCCCGCTTCTCTCCCTGTGCGAGTGACATAAAAAGAGAAAATCCCATTTCAGCCGTGACATTCTGCCTGTGTAGCAGAAACATACAGGGACTATACATCAAAGCAAGGCAGATTGCACAGTGAGGAAATGGAGGTTTAATGACAACAGCAGTCTGGAGTGATAATATAGAGTCACTACGAAGAAGCGTTGAAGTCATTGTTCCAAGTATAAACCATGCTCTAAATGTATCAAACAACGGTGCAGGGAATATGAAGTTCACTGTGTAATATTCATTTTTTTTTCACCTTTTTATTGTCAATTAATTGTCTTGTGCTAAATGTTTGAAATGTGTCTCCTGTCTTTGCAGGTTCTACATACAGTGTCCTCTCCACCATGCCGTCTGACTCGGAAAGCAGCAGTTCCCTCAGTAGTGTTGGTATGTACAATGACATAAAAAGCACTTAAAACATTTCATTTTAGATCCATCAGGGCAAACTCCAAACCCAGTGGGGGTCATAAGATTGCATAAGTAAAGGAACCAAGGCTACTTTCTGACTTATTGAAAGACATTCTTGCTTGCTGGATTTCATAGGTCAGGAGGTCACAGATTTATTCTTACATTGTGGGCATTAACATGCTGCAAGTATCTCTTTCATTCTTTGAGGAAGTGTGCCACATTTGCCTTTCCCTAGTTTTGACAACAATCCAAATGACTCAGCTGCGTTGCATAAACCTCAAAGAGGTCCAAATGTTGAGTCAAAGATTCACATAATCCTGAGATTTCCTGCCGTGGGTGTTCTTTTGAAGAAAAACAGCCCTAAACGTGCCTCCATAATGAAAGGTTTTTTTTTCCAACTCCGTCTGACTGCTTGGAAATATGTCAGGCTCACAAGAAAAGAGGATGAACTTGTTACTTCAGGGACAAATCCTCTTAAATCTGTTTTTAATGTTCCAGTGAAATTTGTCATTATTATTAAATATAAAAATTAAGTTATAAGAAAATTCCTAGAAAACAGCTTTTAGATCAGTGGCTCAGTTTGGATGCATTTATTCTTATAGATTTTAAGACTTTTCAGCAAGTTTGCAGTAGATTTTCTTGTTATTAAACTGAATCTTCAAGGTTAACAGATGTTTCTTCACTGCTGGGTTTGGGTTCTACAATCTAATATGAAATTCTATTCCAGTCTTTCAGTATCAGAACGTTATTTTTTAATCACTCAATTAATTTGGACACAAGCTTTTGTCCAATCTGTGATGAATAGTTCTAGCTTCTGGTAATGTGCTCACTGTTGCAGGTTCACCTGTTAATGGCGAAGCATCCTCTCCTCCCCCAGCCATCAACGACAACCGGCATGCCGGTGACAACCTGGACTCCATCTTACTACAGCTCCGCCAGGTGACCAGGGAGCGAGATGAGCTACGTAAGCGTCTGGCGCTGGCATCGCCTGGGACCACCTTCGATGACTGCAGGTACATATTCTGGTTTGTGTGCCAAGCGGTTGTTTCTGCAGTTTTTTTGGAAGATGAAGACATCAGCTCTCCAAATAATCCTCCAGAGTGACATAGCTTGGACAGTGTTGTTTCCTCTCACTGAGATTTTTGGGTCATCAGCACTTGCAGACATTTTTCAGTTGCCAATTTTCTGCTTTTTTTAGATTTATATTTACTTACAGGGTGACGAATTGAGGGCTGTTGTGTTTTTTCTTTTGCAGCATATGTCATAAACATTGCTTGGTTACTTCTGTGTGACAATGTTTACATTCAGTCAAACATTTCATTCCAATCTTATGAAGTCTACCATTCTATGAGGAAGGTCAGCTCTTTTAAATCCTCGAGGTTGAGCTTTGTTTGGGCTCTATATCAAAAGGCTGAGTAGGATTTTAATTCATTGCTGCTGTTCTCCTTAAGGCCAAATTCCAAAGCCGGTCATGACTACGAGCGTCTGAAAACCCAGTGCATGAGGGCCATGGCAGATCTGCAATCGCTCCAGAATCAGCATACGAAAACACTTAAGCGGTGTGAGGAGGCCGTGAAGGAGGCTGACTTCTACCAGTAAGTATTTCTTTTAAAACTGTATCTGGTTTTCCTGCATCCAGTCATCAAAGATGGACTCTTTATTTTGAGTGCTTATTTGTATTTTATAGCAGTTATTTCCACATGAAAATCCTCCTGAAAGCAATAGTGATTATGTGCAGGAACTCATTACTGAAAAATGTGGGATGACCGTTCTGTCACCTGCTGCTCCGCTAAAAATAATCAAGTTTTATGGCATTGTTTTATTGCTATTGTAATGAATACTGGCACAGTATTTCCATTAACCTAATTGGAAGAACATCCCTTAGAGCTACAGCCAGCTTAAAGGGAACCGGCACCACAAAAACCCTGTTTAGCTGAAAAAGCAACAGACACATTCTGCCCAACAGCTTGTAAGCTGTAGCAACATATCTGGAACATAGTCTCACGTCTTATCTTTAAGAGTTTAATCAGTCAGAAAACATTCAAACTAAACAACAAATTAACAGATTTAGCTGAAACTGAGTCGATTGATAAAGTGTTGCTTTAGTCATTCTAATATTTGTCATTAAAACAAGCAGGAAATTGGACTTTGGTCATAATATGTTGGCAATAAAAGTTTTAGAAGTCTATAAATTAAATTAAATTTAATAACGTTTTTGTGGTTTACAGTTTCTGAAGACCCCTCCCCCTCCTTTTTTATTTGCAATTTAAGTTTCTATTTTCTTGCTTCACCTTTTTTCCGTCTACATTCCCAATAAAGTGTCTTGTATTTTTGTGCTTGTTTCTCCTTTAAGTATGCTACACAGCCGCATCTTGGGTGATCAGGCCCAGCTGAAGGAGGAGATGGAAACACTCAGGAGAGACAATGCCCAGCTTGTCCGAGAGCACAACCACCTCAAACAGAACTGCGAGGAGCTTCAACGACTGCACGGTCAAGACCAGAAAGAGTTGGCAGACCTTCGTCTGCAGCAACAGCAGGTACAGCCTACTCACAAACACACTGCGGCGTGACTGTCTGCTGTAGCTGTCCAGATGTTATGTCAGGGGTATGCTGTCATGGCCCACTGCATACAAATAAAAACAAATCCAATTATTTCTTATAGAAATAATTATTCTCATGCTGAGACATCACGCAATTTTAAAATAGTTTTCATCTCAAATAACCTCAAACTTTATTGCCTCTTGTGTTCTCTGCTGTGAATACTTTGAAAATAGCACAAGGGGGCTGTGACCTGTATTGTATTAATGTGAAGTACTGTCTCCAACAGCCCCCATGGGGACACTGCAGTGGTTAGAAGCACAGAGCAGCAGAGCAGAAGGAAATGCATACAGAGCATTTCTGAAAAGGGCAAGCACAGAAGAAAAGGTCTTGGCTTGGGCAAAGGTCACACTGACCCAAACCATGTAACTGCATGATCTGTGTATATGCAGAATATGTTGTATAGCTGAGGTCAATATAACCCTCAGGTCACAGCATCTCTCACAGGAATCGGATGAACTGCATCAGCAAACCTGCAGAAGGGAAGATGATTGAGAATGAAAGATGCAATATGAAGGACAAACGCCACACATAAATTAGTTTCCTGTCTACGCAGATCATTAGGTTTGATTTAAGTGCATAACCACAGGTCCACTAATGCCAGCTTGCATTTATAAAAGCCATTACTTAAGCGGAATTAGATATTCTTGCAAAGTAAATGAGGATCCTGTCTGCACACGAACGCCATCTGCTGCTAATATGAGGCACAGCAAAGTCAAGCTTAGTTCAAATAGAAGAAATTGGCATTTCGACCTCCACTAAAAACTTAATGACAGATCTTATGATTGTTGTTGTTCTCACTAGGTCATGAGAGAGAAGGGCTCATCGGAGGTGTTAAATAAGCTGTATGACACAGCTATGGACAAGCTGGAGGGTGTAAAGAAGGAGTATGATGCCCTGAGTAAGCGCTACAGTGAGAAGGTGGCTAACCATAACACAGATCTGAGCCGCCTGGAGCAAGCTGAGGAAGACAACCGGAGGCTACAAAAGCAGATGGATGCATTGCTCAAACAGCGAGACTCAGCCATGCAATACCAGCAGCAGTGCTCTACCTCAATGAGGAGGTGAACACATCTTAACATCCACACACACACACACACACAGTATGACACACAAGTGAGGCATAGTGATATGTGGTTAGCAATATTTTGGCTCAAGCTTGAAAATCACTCATTTCTGTCCAGAGAAGCAGAGTAACAGGCAATGATTTATCACATGTGAACAACTGCTGATTTAAGCTGTGCTCAAACTGTTTCCAGCTGTACATCATTTTATATGGGCTTGTTAAATGTTGACACTTGGATGCTTGCTGCCATCGTCCACTCTCAGGTTTGATTCAGTTCAGCAGGAGCTGAACAAGTCTTCAGCTCAGAACAAGGAGCTGCAGAGAGAGATGGAGCGGCTGCAGTCGGAAGTGACGCGCTACAAGAACCTGCAGCTGAAGGCGTCGAAAGACTGCGAGAAGTACAAGGAGGAGAGGGACTCTGTGTTCAATGAGTACCGTCTCATTATGAGCGAGCGAGACCAGGTGATCAAGGAGCTGGACAAGTTGCAGACTGAACTGGAGGCAGCTGAGGCCCGACTGAAAAACACTTCATCAGAAAGGGTTGTGGCCAGTGAAGAGATGGAGGCACTCAGACAGGTATTATTGTTCTAAATGTAATCAGTTTTTACTATTAAACAGGTCGTACATATGATGGTTTTGGACAAAGTCTTGAGTATTCAGCCACCTTTCTTTTCTTTACAAAATGCCAAGAAAACAAAAAATGTCTGGAGTGATATAAGGAATTGTACAAACATAAAAAGCAATGCATTTGTTTTCCATGCCGCTCAGGGTTGCAGGTAGCTGGAGCTTAAAGAGAGGCGGGGTACACCCCAGACAGACAGCTACTCCCTCACAGGACCAACACATAGACATACAATCAGAAGGAAATACAGTTACTGAGTTTAAAATAAGCATTTTTAAATCAATATTTGGCTCCATGGAAGATGTATCAAAGGAAAAAAAGACCTTCTTGTTGCTGCGACTTGTATTCTACAACTCTATACCTGTTATCACCCAACTGTCTCCCAAGATCTAGACATGTGTCCATGTAGCAAAGTGGGATTTTAGGTTGTTGACCCCTTGTAGTCTGTACAGAAACATATAAATGCAAACAAGCAATAGATAGGATGTAGAAGAACTGCTTGTAAGAGCTTTAAATAAAGCCTGACTACTATTACACAATCTAAGCTAAAGTTTTATATTATCTTTGGGATTATGTGAAACAACTTATCTTGTGATTACTTCAATTATTCTATAATTTCATTTAATTTAATTGTCATCACTGCTCCAAGTGTTTGCTGAAAGACTATAGCTGCTATTTGCTTGGGTACATACAGAAACTATACGACCCTTTTTAAGATATGAATTGTTCCATCAAAAACTGGCTTAAGCTCCATCAATCTGCATCCTTTAAACCTTTAAGATCATGTGTTTCAACATTGTCCTGTGTGAATATTGTGCCAGCCTCTTGGGTTGTAGCTTTTACTTTAGTCCATTCTGTGTATTAAAGCATCTTCCCATCAACACGGCACAAAAATAACTATAGCTGCTGGCCTCTGTTTGAAGAATACTTCTGAACAGTCTGTATGACAGAAGAGATTTCCAGCTAGTGTCAGATCACTGTTGGATCACTTCATGGTTTTTTTTTTATAAATGTGTTGCAATGCTGAGATGCCCGCGTTTCATTTAGCCCGTCTTTGTTCTGGGACAGGAATTGAACTCGTCACTGGTGGATCGGGACAGGGCCATCTGTGAGAGGAATGAACTACTAGAGAAGTACTGTCATGAAGTGAAGGACAAAGCAGAAACCCAGAAGGAGCTGAGCCAGGCCTGCAAGGATATTGAGACTGTCCGGGAAGAGAGGGACGTGGCCCGCAAGGAGAGGACGGAGGCCATCATTCAAAGGGATCAGCTGCTTCGTGAATATTATCAGGCCAGACAAGTAAATGTACACATATAAAATCCTGAAAGCATCTGTTATCTTTATGAGCTGCTATTTTCCCTGCTTCACCTGTTATCCCTGGCATAGCCTATTAATCACAACTGTTTTTGCCAAACATTTACCAGCCTAAATCTAAAACTCATACATTTCATGTTTAGCAGAGAGAATGCCACAACAAGATCTACTGATGGAGTCAGTTTGAGAATTTAAGATTTCCAGATGATCTATATCAACAGAAGACTGTAGCTCCTGTGATTTATCCAGACACAAAATCAATGTAATGGACAGTCAATCCCCACTGAAAATGGGTGCAAATGCTTAAGAGGGCATATTATTGAGTCAGAAACTTTGCTACTGCACCGTATCTTGATCAAATTGTGCTCTCCCAATTTATCACTCTTGATTGCTTACCTCAGTAAGATACAAGGATTTATGAATTTTGACAGCACTCCTTTAGCTCATAGCTGTTACATCATGGATGACTTAAAGGGAACAAAAGTTCCATGTCGGCCTCCATGTTGTGGCATCACAGAAATAGCACTTTTATAAATATAAAATCCAAGAATACATCACTTAAGATTACAAAATGTACAAACAGTATAAATCAGATTTATCAGTATCAGATTTTTAACTTATCATTGCTGCAAACTATCAATGTTCTTAGAAACAAGACTCTGCTACCCTGGACATGGAACGGGCTAATAAGGAGATTGAGATGTTGAGGAAACAATACGAGGCCATGTCCCAGGAGCTGAAGGAGGCCACACAGGAGGCTGAAGTAGCCAAATGTCGAAGGGACTGGGCTTTTCAGGAGCGGGACAAAATAGTGGCGGAGAGAGAGAGCATACGGTGAGTCTGTGTATTTTTAAAGAGTGCTGATGGAGCCGAATGGAGCATGCAGTACTGTGGATCTTGGAGAGTCCCTGGCAGCTACATACCCCCCCAAGTACATGGCATCCTTTTTTTCCTTCATATTCTCACACCATCTGTTCTCTCTCATTTTCCCAGGACTTTGTGTGATAACTTGCGGCGAGAAAGGGACCGGGCGGTCAGTGATCTGGCCGATGCCTTGCGTAATTTGGATGATATGAGGAAACAGAAGAACGACACATTGCGGGAGCTTAAAGAGATGAAGTGAGTCGTTACCCCTTTCCATCACCACCGTGTTGTGCTGGATTGTTCTACTCAGCTGTCGTATAGCTTGGTTGTTTTCCTGGCATCATTCTCACACATCTGGATTAAAATGTAATCCCAAAAAACGTGAATGTTTAGATCAAGCATACAGATTTTTTTTCTGTAATTTTCTGCATATGAAGGTTTCTGTATTGCATGTACAGGCGCCATCTGCTGGCTGAAGTGTATACTTCTCCCCAGTATATAGAGTAAGCCTTATGTAGTGACTTTGTAAGTTTGTTTCTTTACCCTCTATAAAGAACAATGTACCGTTGGGGTTTTAATGTCAGCACTACCCTCAAGGCAAGTCTCAGTAGGACGCCATACATCTTACTGACAAAGAGGCATAGTGTACAATCTACTTTTGGTTTGTTACTGATTTAAATATAAATTTTATTCACCATTTCACAAACGGTGCATGTTTTGGGTCAAACATTTGACGTATTATTAAAACAAACTTTTCACCCTGTGTTGAATTTCCCTCATGAAACTTCAGAAGAATAGAAGAAAATAACCTCCAGATAAGATGCATGTGATTCTCTCCCTCTGCAGTCTCTGTCCATCCATCCTCAAGTGACTAACCTTTGACTCAGTGTGACATCTTTCTTTGTTTAGGGAAAAAATGGAGAGCCAGTTGGAGAAGGAGGCCCGATTCTGTCAGCTAATGGCCCACAGCTCTCATGATTCTGCAATTGACACAGACTCCTTGGAGTGGGAGACAGAGGTGGTAGAGTTTGAGAAAGACAGGGTAAGAGCAGTGCTCTGTGTGATGTGGTAAAATGCTTGTTCCAACACAGCCGGCAGAGTTCAATTTATTTACAGAACTTGATCATATCAACATTAATCTTTAAGACTGCATTAACCAACTTTTATGCTACTGCCTTAATAGGATGACATGGATTTGAAAGCACTTGGATTTGATATTGCTGAAGGGGTAAATGATCCATATTTACCTGGAGATTGTGGAATATTTGTTACAAGGGTGGACAAAGGAAGTATAGCAGATGGAAGGTTAAGGTATAATCTGCCTTAATAAACTATTCCACATTCTGAACTTAGAATCTATTGAACTTCATGTAATATTATTTCTTCTCCTTTTGGTTTCAGAGTGAATGATTGGTTGTTGAAGATTAATGACATAGACTTGACCAGTAAGGACAGGAAGCAGGTGGTGAAGGCTGTCCTCAATGGGGGAGGATTGATCAACATGGTGGTACGAAGAAGAAAATCTCTGGGGGGAAGGCTGGTCACCCCTGTTCATATTAACCTTATGGGACATAAAGGTACATTAGGTTTCAGATGTTTACTTAGCTTCTCTATCTCTGTATTGTTGCTGTTCTTTGATGCTGTATTGTTTTTATCTCAGACAGTGGCATTGGTCTGGAAAACGGGGTGTTTGTCACAGCCGTTGTCCAAGGAAGTCCAGCTGCTAGGGAGGGTTCTCTTACAGTCGGAGACAGACTGATCGCTGTGAGTAATGTTCAACCTTAATGAAATCCTGCTCCCTTCCTCCACATCTACCACACCACAGTTTGCACAGGTTCTGTTAGCTTTCTATTCCAGACACGGATCTGTTCCAGTGTCCACACTCCATCGGAAATGGATGGAGTGAAGTCTTCTCCTTTTTATTAAATCCTAAATATTTCTAGAGGTCTGGAGGAGGCTTTCCCTGGATGTGCAGCTGCAATATATGCACACTTAAGAGAATTAAAGTGAAAAGATAAGCAACAAAAATAGAAGTATGTCTCTCTGTTGCTGTAAGAGATGAAACAATGGTTGTGTCTATAATGATAATCTCTTAGCAGCAGATTTTGGGTTTCCTTGCTGGTTTAAACTTGAGGACAAAACCTGTGCATGACTTAGAAAACCCTCTGACTATAGCATTATAGCGGTCTGGACTGAAGTAGTATTGCTCATATATGATATATATTCATGGTTTGGGTTTGCCAAACAGTTATTTCTTGTCTTGGCTCTTTCCCTAAGTGTGTATGAGATTAAACCACATAATTATTATCTCTGAAAATTCTTGCATTGGAGACCTTTATCATAAGTATTTCATAATTTGTCTAACCCCTTACATTTTACCACATTTTATCTTATCCACATCATTACTTAATCCTCAAATATGATCACGATATAGTTTGGAATTCTGAACTGAGATATAAGCATGTCTTTTCCTGAACTATTTGTATGCCATAATATAGTAGCCACTCTGCTCCTCAGTGTCTCAGACAGTTTGAATAAGATACTTCTCAAGTCCTTTGTGGTGGAAATGTGGGGATGCAGTGTGAATTCTTGGGACTATAGCTGTGTTTCCATAATACTTACTCTACTCTATCCATCTGACTGTGCCGTTATGTTATTTGTATGACGTGATCGAAGCTGGTGTCGCTTCCGAGGCTGCCGCTGTGATCAGAGCTGCAGAGAGTGGCTAGTGGTGTCAGTTCTGAAATAGCTGCCATGATCAAAGAGGATACGGACCTGCCACAGTGATTGGAGATGTTATGAAGCTGTCGCCACGATTTTGCAGAGTTGCAGAAAGTAGTCTACCTGTGTCAGTTCTGAAGGTGCCACCATGATCAGAGATGTTATAAAGCTGTCGCCGTGATCAGAGCTGTAGAGAATACATCAGTGTTGGTTCTGAAGCTCCCACAGACCATTTCTACTTCCAGTTCTTGCATTTGAACCCAGTCGGACAGGTTTGGGTATGAGCATAAAGCCGGGAAGCAGCCAAACTTCTGCTCTTTATCTTGGACCACAGCCACCACTTAATGACTAAAGACATTATAAGTTCTACATCTCTATCCAAACCTACGGGTAGTCACAATTTGAGCCCAATTGGACCCTCGACACCGTAACAGTACCTACTCAGTCCGAAAAATCTCTAATGGAAACACCCTGAAACTTAGTAGAGCAGAGTAAAGCCCGGTTGAGTAGGTGCTAATAGAAATGGGCTTTAACACGTGCAGGCCTAGATTTCTTGTGGTTTCCCCAACAGCACAAAGCCCATCTGAAGTTTGTTGCACTCTCATGTTCACGATTGTTAGCAGAATTTGTTTGTAGCTGTTAGGCAACCCAAGACAAACACTGAAATGAACATCAGAAGCATGTCAGAGAAAGCAGCATGTGTTGCTTTTGTATTAAACAACCTGTCCTTATTGCTGATGTGCCTCTCTCCTGCAGATAAACGGAATTGCTCTGGATAACAAGTCTGTGACAGAGTGTGAGGCTCTGTTGAGGAGCTGCAGGGACTCTCTTAGCCTGTCTCTCATGAAGGTGAGCTCGAACTTGTCTCATTTTCTAAGCTTCTTTTCTCACTGGAATCATCAACAGTATCCTCTCTAGTTCTGTATGTCCTACTTAACCATTGTATAACTTCAGCTATTATACTGTTACAATGCTGTTTTGTTTTTTTCCCCACAGTTTTTCCCTCACAGTACATCAGGCCAGAACATCTTTGAGAGTCTGCAAACATCAGAGAAGCCCAATGGGCGCATTCACCTATCAGAGGTCCATTCCCGGAACAGCCGTAACCTCAAACACAATAGCTCGACACAGACTGACATCTTCTGCCCTGATGTTGGAAGTGCTAGCACAAGTAGTATATCTGGGGAGAGGAGGAAGATCCGAGGGGAACCTGATGAGATGTACGGTGACATGAGCAAGCCGTTCTCCACAGGTTCTCTCCATGCCACTAGCCTTCGGCCGGCTTCAGACTTAGGAACTGGTCGCTATGGACCCAGTGCTTTCCAAGAGTGCTGTCCCTATCCAAAGGGGCCTTCCTCCCTGCCCTTCGAGCCTGTTTCTCCCTCTGACTGCATTGCTTTGGAAACACCTCTGGAAAAGAAGCACAGTGGGGGAACATGGCCCAAGATGATGGTGGGAGGCATGTCTGTTGCACCAGATAATCCCAGTCCAATCGCAACAGCCACCCAACTCTCCATTTATAAATCGCCCAAGCAGAGGAAGTCCATCTTCGACCCAGACACATTCAAACGTCCTGAAACACCTTCTTCTAAGATGGAGTACATGGCAGCCAATCAGATTGCAACCGTAGCAGCGGCGGCAGCTTCTCACTCCCCCCAGCCTTCAAAGACGGAGTCTCTTTCTTCCTCTTCCACTCCTACCCCAACCCCCCCAACCCCTCCCACACGCAGCGACTCTTTTAAATTTAAACACAAACATCAAAGCAGCTCTGCTTCTGACTGCACAATCACCTCCGAGGGCAAGGGAGAGGCTGCCATCGCCATAGCAGCAGGAGAGAGCAGAGACAGGAGCGAACGAGAGAGAGACAGGAATGGAAACCACTATTTCCTGGACGGCAAGGTCCTCACCTCTAGAAAGTCATGTGATGAGGACATTGGCCGTACCAGAGGAGAAGAACCAGAGGTAAAGAGGCCACGCCCTAAATCTGCCCCTGCCCTTCGGCGTAGGATGACCCCTCAGACCATCACTCTTCCCACCTTCCAAGTGAGTTTATTAAACAGTTTGTAGGTGGATTGAAAGTCTTTTATTTATTTATTTTTCCTCTAGAAATTTCAGCTATCAGTCAAAGATAGTTAAATAACAAGTTTCTCTAACAGAAAATGTGGTGAATTTGAGAAAAAAAATGTGAATGGGAGCTTTGAAACCATTCCAGTGGGCCATAGTTTCCAATCTGTAATAGAATTTACTGCCTGTCAGAATTAAGCCTCTGGGACTTGCCTTTCGGCCAGCATGTCTAAGTGATTGATGCCACAGCAATGGTACAGCCACCCAGCTCCAGAGCTGAGTCAGGGCCTGGTTGTCAGACAACCCTGCCCAGCAACCTCTTCAGATCGTGATGCACACAGGAGAACGTACTGGGGATAAATGTTCATTTTTCTTATTTGGGGGTGTGTTGTTCTTTGTTTTTCTTGCATTATCTCCAACAAATTGTGGCAAAGTTTTTTATAGACATGTTATTTTCTTACCTAGCTTAGAATTTTTTATATGAATTTAAGTCTGTGATTTGTTACAGAGCTACTCCAACGATGATCATTCACCAGAGCCCCGAGACATGCTGCGTTCTTCCCCCAGCCGCTCTCATAGACACAGTGTTGGCTTTGTCCCCACGGTCTACAATGGCACGCTACCTCCCAGTGAGTTTTTTAAAAGCAAAATGGCGACATTCACTAAACATAGCCACAAACTTTCTGACATGGAGGTGTTTCTGTGTCCTGCCAGATTCGGCCCACCGTGGACTGTCTCCTTGCCCTGCAGTGACGGCCGTGATGAGGAATCCAGTGTACACTGTGCGCAGTCACCGTGTTCATACCAGCAACTGTCCATCTGTTGCATCACAGATATGTCACCAGCACACCCACACCAGGTTATCTTATATTTAACATTAATACCTCAAAGTGGTATTTAAGTGCACAGGATAATTGCATAGAGTAACACAAAATACTCTTTATAATTTCACTTCTCTTAACAAATAGAGATCTTTATTTAATTTCTTAATCTCCTCAGATTTAGTTCAGTACAAGGCTTTCCAAACGCTGCAAATATTGTTTCATTATCCATTAAGCGTGTTAGCAAAATCACCAGTACTGCGTTTATTAGTGCAATATTTCCATTATAAACTGAGTCAGAAATTAAATTTGCATTGTTATTGGACTATTGTTACAATCTGTTCAGCACTTATTGTGGCAAGCATGCGGAAATGTTCACATTTAAACCTGGCAGTGAATTCCTGCTACATACTGATTCACAGTCAAATTCTTTATAGTCCCCAGAGCCTGTAATGGTTTTGCCAACCATTGGGTCTTTTACAGCTTACTGTTTGTAACTAATCGGGCATTTAGTAAAGTTCACATTATAAAACTTTAGGGCATTGCGTTGCACAGCCATTGCAAATAGCCTTTTAATGTTTTAAATCAAGGATTCAGTAATTAGCTCTGTTTAACAGGCCTAAATCATAACAATACTGGGAAAAAAGCTCTAAATGAGCTCTTTTCCCAACGGCAGCCTCACTGATTAAATATCCTACTGTTGCTTTTTCTCAATGTTGTGCTATTTTGACTAATCCCTGCCCTTGAGTTTAATTACCTTTTTAAAACCTGACTGAAATAGAGCATGTGTCTAACATGACTTTCTTTCATGCAGCCCACAGCACCAGGGTCGTCTGAGTCTGGACCTGAGCCAGCAGAAGCGTACAAACGACTACTCTGAATCCTCATCATCACGCAGCAGCAGAGCTTCACACGGTACAAACTCACTGCCCTCCAGCGCACGGCTCGGTCAGTCTGACACGCACGCACGCAAACTCGCGCACACACACACACATATGAAAGGTCACAGATTTCCAGTCCCTTTCTCTTTCTCTTGGATATTGTGTCGCACTGTTAATTACTGCGTCTCGTTCCTCTGTCAGGTTCTTCCAGCAATGTTCAGTACCGTACAGAAAGAATAAAAATCCCATCCACTCCACGATACCCACGCTCCATGCTCGGGTCAGACAGAGGTACTGTATCTGGCATTTTAGAAAGAAAATGATTTAATAGTTGAATAAAATGACCTCTTTTTAACTCATAATGAATATAAGATATAAATGTAATGTATTGCTTTTTTCTGTTTCTCTGTCCTTAAATCCAGGCTCACTGTCACACTCTGAGTGTAGCAGTCCCAGCCTCATCACGCCTCCACAGTCACCACTAAACCTGGAGACTTCTTCATTTGCCAGCAGCCAATCACAAGGTTCCATTTCCATTTTACCAAGGATCTCAGTCAGTCCTGTGCCAATAGGGGAGCGAAGGAAAGACAGGTATGATGTAAAGGAGTTCTTACAGATGCTTTCTTTTAGTTGAATAGAAAAAAGTTAATTCACATCCAGCTGGAGCACATCTTTGTGTTTTTGTGATGTTCATATATGTTGCATATTAGCTTGTCTACATATGTCTGTCCTTTTGGAGTGACTTTTACAAAATTTGATCTGCCATTTATTCATTTTTTGATCATTTTTCTCAAGCGAGGGGATTATGTCCCACATCTTATTGATGCAAGTTTCAAGCCTTTACTCTGTTACTGTCTATGTATGATATCTGTCGCCCATTCTTCTCTCCATCTTCCTCTCGCCTCTTTGCAACGCTCCACTTCCAGATCTTTGTATCGTAATCGCTCTTTTCTAAGGATTCCTCTGGCTGCAAGGCCGAGGTTCTCCTCTCTCAGGAGCCTCAGGTTTGTCCCCCCTTGCAGGGAATGCTCCCATCCTCCCCCTCCAAGTGCCCTTTGTTCACATGCTTTGATGCAAATAATGTGGAGGAGCATAATACTCTTTTCCAGTTTACAAACAAGATGTTGAATGCAAGATGAAGTCTTTTTTTCCCCCAATGTGTTCCACATCTACAACCAAGAGAACGCTTTATTTTAGCAATTTATACTATTTTGCATGAAACAGTATGAATTGTTTCTAAGGATGCACACAATCTTTGATTAGCTACACTTGTGCTTGCACATGTCTCCCTCCATGTCAGAAGACCTACTTTAATCTTAGTGCATGTACTGTACATTCTGTCTGAAGGTGACATGGTCCTTGTGCATGTAGTCACTCTTTACTCTGCACCGTGTATTTTATGCAATGTAGTAATTATTCAACATCAAGATTCCAGGTCTTGTTTGTGCACCACCACTTTGTTTACTCCAGTCTGGCTGTAGCTCTTTTCCTCTTATCTGCCTTCATGAAAGTGAAAGGCATGCTCAATGCCACCTTGTTATGAAGACACACAAGGTTCATGCAAATCTCCTTCATATGAAGGACTTCCACATGCTACTTGTGCTTCCACGTTTCACACTGTTTCTGTGTTGTCAAAATGTCTCCAGTTTCTTTTGTAAAACACTCATAAAGTGGTACTCTGGAGAACTAAGCTTTTACAGACCTGGGGGATCTTTAAACTATGGTTCAAATAGCTGCAGAAGTTTGTGTTTTATGTTGGACTTATGATCCGAACCAGGTGTGATTTATTAATATCATTCCAGAAAAAGCCTGCGGTATTGAATAACCCCCCAGAGCTGGAAAGAGACGGTCTCTCACACAAACTTGGACTGCCTCTACTCTAGTGGTGTCCTGGATCGGCTCTCATGTGATGCTGCTTAATAATGCAGATTCCTCTTTCCCACCAGACCATACCTGGAAGAACCGCGCAATGTCATTGTGCACAAAGGTGCAGAGCCTCTGGGCATCTCCATTGTCAGTGGGGAGAATGGAGGAATCTTTGTTTCAAAAGTTACTGGAGGAAGCATTGCACACCAAGCAGGGCTGGAGTATGGAGACCAATTACTGGAGGTATGAACAAGCTACGAATGTTAGATCTTCTGCTTTGTACTGCAAATGCAAGATGATAAATTTGGCCCTGAACATAAGCTTTCTGTAGGATTTAGTCATATTGCTGTTTGTAATGCATGTATTCTGCATGGCTTCACATGATGGATGACTTAATTCATTAATGCTGTCACAGATCCAGTATTTTAATTATGGCTGAATGATTTTATCAAAATAGTGTTTTCGCTGTTTCCTGAGCTGGCTGTTGTAAAATCACATCAAGTAGGCGTCGAGTTGTTCTGGGAGGTGGTTTTTTTTTTCAGTTTATAAAAATAGGCTAAGATCATACTCAAGAATTTTTTTTTTTTTACCTATTCTAAGTATTTTTTCCACATAATGCTGATTTAACTTACAAATATACATTATATCCTATTTGTAGTTTGTGGCATTACATAATTAGGGGAGCTTTAGCTCGTCTGAGTTGTGTATGGGGGGCGACAGATATGTCATGAAAAACAATGTCTGCTTGGGTTCTATTAAAAATATTGCATATTATTATTTTTTTCTTTTAAAGTACTTGGAAATGTGTGTAGAGCTAATCCTCAATCAACTCTCATGAGTGTCCTCTGCAGAGTCGCACTAATCATTTAAAGCACTTAGCAGACTGGACACATCCTGTATTCACATCTCCCAGTTCTCCCACTGACATAATCCATTGTAACATGCTTGTATTTAATTTTCAGTATAATGGTATAAACCTGCGGAATGCTACAGAGCAGCAAGCTCGTCTCATCATTGGGCAACAGTGTGACACCATCACCATTATGGCCCAGTACAACCCACACATGTACCAGCTTGGCAACCACTCGCGCTCCAGGTAAAACAATGTTTTGTGGAGAAATGTTTTTTTTTATATGGGCAGTGACATCATCTTTTAAACTTTATAACAGAATCTCAGAAACAGCTCATCCAGATTTTTAGTAAAAACTTTTTAGCTGTTCACCTTTTAAGTGCCTGCATGGTTGATTTGGACTCCTGCTGTGACTTTTAAATTTATTTAACTAAATATTCATATAAAAATGCCGAATGTTTGATCAACATCCAAGCAGAGCAACAAATCTGTGATATATAGCCACATGGGGAAAAACACTCCAGATTCTTTCAACTGTAGGATGTTGTGTATCTGCGCATAATAAAAATCTTTACCAATCTTTATTTGAGCTAAATACAACCTAAATACATGATTATATTCCACCCAACCCAACCCAAAATGCAGAATATCATGGCACATTGATACCTTAGAAATGAAAGAGGATGTTATTTGTTTTTCACATGACCATAGCTTTTAGCAGTGTGGCTCATCGATGTGCTTCTCAGGAGCTTTATTGCCTCAAACACACCCCATATTAGATAAACACTTGTGATATTTAATATGGGGCACAGGCGAGGCTGTTGGAAAATCACAGAACTGAAGGGGACTGGACGTGTTCAACTAAAGTAACGGAAACATGAGCTTTGGGATTGTTTGGTGTGTAGGCTATTAATTACTCATCGTATTGAGAAGACTCTACTGTTTGTTTTCTGTGTGAATCTACACAGTGATGGGCAGAGGTGGTACTTTTCACTGGTTTTGGTTTTCACTGTGTGATTTTTAAAACAGACATTTCTTACATACCAAGCACAGACCTGCCACTTCTCATCTAAACATGTTTCTTTACTGTAGGCAGCTCCATGTCCTACAAATAGATTTAACTGTTTTACAGACAGATGAGGCAATAAATCATTTTAAAGTAAATTCATCTACAAAGATTAAACTTCCTTATTTTTTCCCCCCTGCAGCTCTCGTCTGGAGCCAGTCAGCACTCAGTCAACACCCCAGGGAAGCGGGACCGCCACTCCCGACAATCACTCCACCATCGACACACTCAGCGAACAGGACGAGGGGACTCTTACTCCCTCATCCAAGCAGACCACACCCACTACTAGTCCTCAGAGTTTCGTCAGGCAAGAACGTCCGCAGACTAGAGAAAAGATCATTAATGTGAATGTTTGTTATATCGGTAGACTTTCTCTTTAACCGGAACTTCATCTCCCTCCAGGATGCCATCAGAAGGCAGCAGGAAAGTGGCTGAGGCTCGGCTTGTGACGGTGCGTAGGCCTGGTGTGGAAGTAGGAGTCACTCTTTGTGGAGGAAACCTGAGGGGCGTATACATCGAGAGTGTAGATGAGGACAGTCCTGCCAGAGGCCCTAATGGGCTCCTAGCTGGGGACCTTATCCTGGAGGTATATTGATATACACTATACATACCTGCTCACAAACACAAAGAAAGAAAAAAGAATTATAAAGTACATATCTGTCTATACTACACTTTTATTTCTTATTTAGTTTTTTTCTGTAGGTAATTTTATTTGGTGAATAATTTGCAAGTTGTCTTTCAGTTTAACTTGAAACTGGATTTTAACACTAAAAACATGTAGGTAGGTGCAATATAACCTTTTAAAGTAAACATTTGATATTTTTAGTCTCTTTATCCGTAAGGAAACTTTTTTACGATGCAGACTCGAACACTACCAAAGGGTGCTGGCATTCTCCTTCATGTCATTGTTTTGGATTGATCTCCTCCTGGTTGGTGTTCGGTCCCACTTCATGTCTGTAATTTATCTGGAACGCCACAAATTCCCGATAGATATTTCCTAGCATCATTCTTCTTGAGCTCAGCGCCACAAAGAGAGCGCAATCTGAAAGCCGTGAAGCTTTGTCATCAGACTGCACAGCAATCAGTCTCTCTGTTTGTATCCCTCCTTCATACATGGCTCAAATCAATACTGCAACACTTTGATACTCCTGAAAGCTTGGAGGAAATGTAACTGTTTACTAGTGGAGCTGTCACAGTCGGAGGAAATTATTTTACCGAGTGTAAACACTCATGAAATGTTTTTTCTTCTAACGTTGTTGTTTTATTAATTTAATGATTTAAAGTTGATGTTTCTATCTATTTTCCCCTCGTCCTCATCTTCTATTTCTCAGTATAACTCGGTGAATATGAAGAATAAGATGGCAGAAGAGGTGTATGTTGAGATGCTGAAGCCTGCAGAGACAGTCACTTTAAAGGTGCAGCATCGACCCGATGACTTCCGTGTGGTCAAAGATGTTCCAGGAGATGGCTTTTATATTAGGTATGTTTACATGCATAGCATGTGTGTTTATAGATAAATACATATTACAGCTTCAAATAGATCTGAATTTAATCAAATAAAGCACTACAAAAAATGTCAGACATTTTTCTGTAGCAGCCTCATCCCTCCATCCTATTTATAGACTCATCACAAGAGCACCTCTTGGACAAACTGGACTGCGTGTCGTCTAACCAATTATGTCCCAAATCCACAGTGTGACTGCAGCGATGCTTATCACACTACAGATTTAGCTTATCTAATCCATTTCTGTACTCCATGGTTTTCCAGGTTATTAGAACTGCATTGCATATGAATGGAAAATGAAGATTTAAATAGTAATGTTTTATTGTGGGCTGTCTGTCAGGGTGCATTGCTGCAGCTGCCGCAGTCACTTGTTATATAGGCAAACAGCCTTGTGATGTCATCTGCAGTAAATACACTCAGCTTGCCTTGCTGTCACTGATATGCTGTTCAGTAATGACTTATGAGGCTCCAACGGGTGGCGAGTTTGGCCTATATTGTCGATAAATAAACTCCTTCTGTGCTTCTTTTCTAACCGCCGCTCTGTCTTACTGATTCCTAATGTCTTTATACCATGTCTGATACCTTACCTCCCTTTCCATTTTTATCATCTTCATGCTACTTTACTGCTTTGTTCTGCCCTGCTCTTCATAACTCACCATCTATCTTTGTCTTTTCCTCCCACCAGAGCACTTTACGACAGGGTGGGCGAGGCTGAGGGGGACCTCAGTTTTAAGAAGGATGACATCCTGTATGTGGACGAGTCTTTACCAAAGGGCAGCTTTGGGACCTGGATGGCCTGGCAGCTAGATGAGAACGCTCAGCAGATCCAGAGAGGACAGATCCCCAGCAAGTACATGTGGGTGGAGTGTTCAGCGCATGCCTACACACATGCAGATTTGAGCTAGTGGACATTTGGGAACAGCTGTGACAACACTGTACGGCGTACTGCTACAATGCAGGACTTCTATATGATGTAACTTCTGTGCTTTTTTTACTGGTAGTACAAGGTCTCTTTGTCCTTGTAGTGTCTCTAAAGACATGCATTTATCTTGCACAGTTTTTGCCTGGAGGAGAAGTTATTCTGAACAAAGATATAAGTCCCACTTTTATTTTTTAACTCAACCCTTATACTAGATGCAGGAGTGTCAAATTACAGCGATTTTTAGCTTTAGAATTGAATGCAACTAAGACCAGAACCCAACCTTATAATACTGACACCATTTCTGTTTAAAAAGCTCCAAGTTTAAGTTCTTTGTTTTTGTTTGTGTGTGATGCAGGATGGACCAAGAGTTTTACCGTAGACACAGCATTACAGAAATGAAGGAAGATGCCAGTAAGACTCTTTCTGCAGCCGCTCGCAGATCGTTTTTCAGGCGGAAACAGAAACACAAACGCAGTAGCTCCAAAGACAGCAAAGAGACGGTGGCTCTGGACACCATCAGCACAGATTCCATCCCTTTCCTTGATGGTGAGAAGGTTTTTCATGTTGTGGGTAAAAGGAAGCATCACATTGGCTGTATAAACTGGATGTTTGACTGATTGGTGCATTCCTTCGGTCAGACTGTGTAAGCCTGGCATATCAGCGGGTCCAAAAGGTGGAGTGCACATCTCCCCGACCGGTACTCATACTCGGGCCTCTCACAGACCCCGTCAAAGAGATGCTAGTAAAAGAATCTCCAGGGAAGTTCTGCAGATGTGTTCTGGGTGAGTCTCAGTTCTTCAAGTCATGGGAATAAACTGAACATCTAGGATCTCTCTGCAACAACGGGTCATTTAAACTCATTTAAACATGCCGTTTCTGCAGAGGTGATGAAGGCGTCCCAGCAAGCCATCGAGCGAGGTGTCAAAGATTGCCTCTTTATTGACTACAAGCGCAGGAGTGGACATTTTGATGTGACCACTGTTTCTTCAATAAAGGAAATAACGGATAAGGTATTTGTCTTTTTAGGTCTCATCAGAATGTGAATAGATAAAATGGCTTCTATCTGTCTTTACTCATTGCTTAGGATGAAACAGTGCTATGATTAAAGTGAATGAAGGTTAAGAATACTGCCTTTAAAGCTCAATGTAATTTCTTCTTACTGATGAAAAGCTTTGCAAATTGATATTTTTTGTTTTTCATATTTTTCAATACAGGGCTGTCACTGTTTGCTCGACATCGCCCCACATGCTATTGAAAGGCTCCACAGCGTTCACATTTATCCTATAGTTGTCTTCATCCGCTACAAGAACGCCAAGCAGATCAAGTGAGTAGCAGCTTGATTCATTCCGCTGAATAATGATTATATTCTGGTAGAGTGACATCCATGTTTGTGTGTGTGGGTGGCTGGCTGACTGAGGAATTGATGAAGTGGGATAAGGCTTCATATTCTCTTTTCCACAACAAATCCTGCTTTGACATTTGTGCTTAAACAACACACTCTAGAAAACTTGTAATTTTACCTTAACAGCTTCCATTTTTTAGTGTTTTTATGCCCTTTAGTATTTATTTGTTTAGGTTGTCAGACATTCAAAATGACCTTTTTGGCACCTGTTGATACTATACAGATGTTTTCATTATTTCTGGCAGATTTTCACAAGTCAACTTTCTTCCAAGATTCCTGTTGGCAAAATAATTTTCATATTCATAACTTAGAAGTTTAGCACTGAAAAGCTCAGTGAGATGCATTAGTAAAAATTCTGTATGTTGTGTTTGTCTCTCTATGTAACCTTGGATTGGCTGTATCCGAATACGGGTAGTTACAGTTAGTGGAATTAGTGGCGCTAGATAGTTACATATAGCCACTTTTGGTGATACTTACAATTAGTGGATACATACAATTAGTGGTGGTGATAGCTACATTTAGCCACTTTTAATGATACTTACAATTAGAATACTTACAATTAGTGTTTTTCTTATTTTTCTTATTTTTTCTTATTTTTCTGCTTATTTTAGTGGTGGATAGCTACATTTAGCCACTCTTAATGATACTTATAATTAGCTTCTTTATTTTTCTGTTTAATTTTGTAATTTCTTTATTGTAATTTCTTTCTGTTTCAATGTAAAGCGCTTTGAGCTGTCCTGTACATGAAAGGCACTATATAAATAAACTTGCCTTGCCTAATAAGAAAGATGCTGAAAGTGGTCTTGGCCTTTAACAGGCTTGTTTGATGATATCCCTCCTTTGTCACCTGCAGGGAACAGAAGGATCCAGTTTATCTGCGGGACAAAGTATCTCAGAAACATTCCAAGGAGCAATATGAAAGTGCACAGAAGATAGAACAAGAATACAGCAAGTTTTTCACAGGTTTGTATGTAACAAATCACCTCCCTCTGGTACAAACACAGAGCTCCAGACCATCGATAAACCCTGGTATTAGTGCTGTAAAGCACTTTAAATCACTCCGTTATTGATCTCTGCTAAATAAATTAGCCTCGTCTTGCCAAGTGAATACACGTATTATTGCTTTTGTGCTCTTTGAGGCACAAGAATATAGCTTTATCTAAAGTTTCATTTATCAACAAGTTCCTTTCTTTTTTCAGGTATTGTCCAAGGCGGCACCCTTCCTTACATTTGCACTCAGATCATCACAATAGTTGATCAAGAACAAAGTAAAGTCCTGTGGACTCCACTCGGTTGCCCCTAGAGGAGAATGGCTGCCACTACAGTGAGCTGCGGCTCTCATCTCCATTCCCCAAACTCTAATTAATCCATTCATATTATACCAATAGGTACACTATAGTGAGCTAGTTGTGTAAATTATTGATATTTTTTTATTTTGCCTTTGTTATGATTTATAATCAGAGCCTCCTTTATGCCTGATGTTACTCCAGAGCAGGTTAGTAGCACTGGATATCAACGTTAAAGTTCAATCAGTCTTCCCTAAGGATTTCTGGTGGTGTATTTGTAATGCTGCATTGTAAGCATCCGTTTACAGTCACAAGACAAGTCTGAATATTGGTGTTCAATATTTGCTTGATTGCGTGTCCTTCCCTCGTCCCGCTTTATGTACACAAACCTCAACACTAATGAAGTTCAATCACACCTCACCCCACCTGTTCCCATGTACCAAATAACACTTGTGCTTTCCCAACAATTATGCCCCCATTTGATGATGACTGACAACTAATTGTATTATTTTCATGTGTGTGTGAGAAAGTTGAAAACGTTGAGACTGTTCACAATTGTAATGGCAATTTGATCTGAATTGGATCGTGGTTGTTAGCATCGGTATGATGCTACAGACATGGGATGCCAGGGTCGGGCATTGCTTTCCTTGTGGTGTTCATAACAAAAGTGCAAAAGCATCAAATCTCTTTATATATGTAGCTTGATATTGCTGAAGTCGTCTGCCAGCAGTCATTGATGTTTGATCTATGCATTGTATTTCTGTAGTAGCTGGGTGTGAGGACAGGTTATAGGCCTTTCAGAAGTGCCTTTGGAGAAGAAGCTTGATCTGAAACCAGCTCTAAGCCGTTTAGTCAGAACTTTGAGAGTTTTTGGACTTTTTCTTTTAGTGCATCATTTCAGCCATTGTGGACTGGGATGATTTAAAGGCCAATCTGAGACCTGTGCAGTTTACATAGCATGACAGAGACAAAGCAGTGGCAAACGGGTGAACTCCTCAGAATGCACTCCAGGGCTAGACAGACCACTGTGTAACCTGTTCTTTCGCTTAAACATATTTAACATCCATACAGACATTATCATAAACGGTATGCAGATACATCTTGGTAAAAATACTTTTTTTCAATATCTATATAAGTGAAATGCCTAGGAACGTCTGACAAGTCATGTCTTGGCAGGTAATAGTGTGTGTGTGTGTTTAAGAATTTGAGTGTTTGTTTGTGGTTGGTTGTCAGTCACTTATCGATGTATTCATTAAAAGAGACATATAAAGCAAAGTTGCAGGGTAATACCTTCAAGCATTTTTCTCTGGTCTGTTTAATGTTAGTGACTTTTCATTGTTATTTAATTGTATTTTTTACTATTATTCAGGAGGCATATATATGTATATATATATATATATATATATATATATATATATATGTGTGTGTGTGTATATATATCCCCCTCCCACCACCCCATCTCTTATCTCTCATTTGTGCCCACCCC
>JBAMHV010000017.1:14757994-14781549 GCA_037177535.1 Pseudomugil gertrudae
TCTACGCTTCTTAACTTGTAACCTCGTCATAATAAACACTACTGACTCCTAGTGGTCTAAAGCAGAACTACTTGATCATCACACACCTGCAGAACTGGAGCGGTGCGGGTCCGTCTGGTGGACGGGATCCTCTCATCTTAAATGATGTAGAAATTAAATAATAAAGCCTGTAATGAAAAGCACAAATGATCAGACTCTGGAAACAACACAGTTCAGTTAGGTTCTTCTCTAGACTGTGAAGTCTTTATGTAAATATATGAATGTGTTGTAATATTTATTTTTATGACATGGACCATAAAAGGGTCTAAAATAAAGTTGGATGATGAGGAATAAATTACATTTAATAATTGTCTTTAAAAGAACTTCTCACATCAGAATAATTAGTATTATTTTTACAACACTGGAGCTGTATTTTCCATTCACATCGCCAGCGCATGATGTGCACAGTGCATCTGCTTGTCCCGGAGAGAAGCACCACCTCCCCCCGGAGAGAAGTACCACCTCCCCCCGGAGAGAAGCACCACCTCCCCCCGGAGAGAAGTACCACCTCCCCCCGGAGAGAAGCACCACCTCCCCCCCGGAGAGAAGCACCACCTCCCCCCGGAGAAGGGCGGGTGACGGGCAGCCGTCTGCCTTACGAGTCTCCACCTTTTGCGTCTCCTTTGGTAGCCTCGCTTATTTCGTCTCAGCATTTTTGTTTGTTGCAGTTTTATTATGATTTTGTTCAGCAAAAGAATCGGCCATTAGCGCGACTGTCGCAGAAATGACGTAACGGCGCACGTTGATGACGTAAGCATCAACGTCCAAATTGTTTTCCCACGCTTGTAATCTATGCGCTCGTGCACTTCCATGGACATAAACCTCTGTGTGCACTTCTACCAGGTACACACTTAGAAGAGGATATAATATGAGGACGGGGACAGAGCGGGACAGAGCCTAATCTCCGTGCAGGATGCTGGATCTCGTGCACGTACGACGTACGCAGTCTACGTAGCGTACGTACGTTGCGCAGGAGGAATGTCGAACATTGTTGATGAAAATCCTAGTTTAGCCACTGAAACAGCTGGAGCTACAGAGCTGTGACGGAGAAGAAAATGTGACAGTTTCACTCAGTTCCGGATATTTAACTCCAGATGATCGAGGACGTCCAACTTAGAGCAGCAGGTGAGTTTCTCTGTTTCTTTTGGGATTTTTACCGCCACCTCGATGGCAACGCGTTTCTCTGCTGACACGAACCGAGTCGAGAGTTATGGCTGAATAATAACCACAAACACAGCAGACCATCCCGTGCGCGTGCGACCCAACATTTCCTAATTTATGCTGTCGTCTATGAAATATGTGTAGACGACAATGCGCACGCGTGTGGAGAAGGTATATATATATATATATATATATATATATATATATATGTGTGTGTGTGTGTATGTATAGCCCTTCCTCAACACCATATCTTGTATCTTAATTGTGCCAACATCCACTAAGGCAACTTTATCCTTTTGTTTCTATTTTGCACTTGTTTATCTGTGAACCTTAAACATGTAACTGTTCTTAGGTTTCCAGCAAACTCTGAATAGGTACTATTGTGTCTACTGTAACTACTTCATGTTTTTATGTATCACATCAGTTCCTTACATTTCATTGATGGCCTTTTATTCTTAATTAGAAAAAAAGGATCACTTCTAATTTGAATTATGGAAAAAGGGATCTATTCTTGCACAGTTTTTTCCAGTAAAAATGTGTCCACAACTAGGACTATTGGATTAAAAGAGTAAGCAGAAGCAAACTATAATGTTACTATTTTTATGAGTAGTTAGTTTAACCTTCGGTAGAGCGGAGTACAACATGAAATGGTTGTATACTTAGAGAAAGGGTCTTTTAAAGAGTCTAGATGCCAGGTACTGATTGAACTTTTCTTTTATTGAAAAGAATGTGCTTTGTATGTTGACACATTAACATGAAAATAAAACAAATTTTTTTCTCTATCACATCATGGACTCTGTCTGTGTCCTTGTGTGCACGCTCTGCGTTAGATTCCAGTTTTCTCCACACAGACACAGAAACCTCTGTGTATAACAACCAAGTAACAGAAAATATTCCATTTTTGCTGTAAAATGTGATGGTGCCTTTCAGAAAAGTAAAGGACTAAAGTAAATCTATATTGCTGCAGGTAGCAGACAATAGAAAAGTGGATGATGAAATGCCATCAGTTGCTGAGATGAGATAAGGCGACAGTATCAGCCTGGATCTGGCAGATAAAGATGCTGTCGGCCGGACTGATAAAAGCAGTTGGGGACATTATGGCTCCGTCTCCTTCTCAGCAGCATGTCAGCTGTAAATCCTGTCACATTTTGAAGTCCTCATTAAAATATAGAACGGTGGTGGTGACTTGATAAGGACAAATAATTATGTAGAAGCTGCTTTCTGCTTTGCATGAGTTTGTAAGAGTTGTTCTTTTAAATCTCAACTCAGTTTATTACGGGTCATCACCGAAATACCTTTTACCCTACAACCCATCCATCCATCCATTTTCTACTGCTTGATCCCAGAGCGGGGCCGCGGGGGGGCTGGAGCCAATCCCAGCTGTCAACGGGCGAGAGGCGGGGTACACCCTGGACAGGTCGCCAGTCCATCCAGGGTCAACACACAGAGACAAACAACCATGCACACACATTCACTCCTATGGGCAATTTAGAGTCTCCAATCAGCCTATCTCCAAGGTGCATGTCCTGTGGGAGGAAGCCGGAGTACCGGGAGAGAACCCACGCTAACACGGGGAGAACATGCAAACTCCCCCCTACAACCCTTGTTAATTAAATTTAACATATTTTTTTGATGCATTTGACGTTTGCTGCAGTAGTGTTGAAATAAATAACCAGCCCTAAAAGATTATGAAACCCCCTTTTTCTAAATTATAGCCTTTATTTTATTGCCAGTGTACTGAATTTTTAAAGATCACGTTCACTTGGTCCATTTAAAGTCATTCAGGATTTTTTAAACTTTTTTTTAATGACAATTTTTTAAATTTTTAACACAATTGTTGCTAAATTTTCTTATTTTGGTTTGGTTATGTAAAAAGTATAGATCTTAGAAGTATAGTATAGATAGTATAAGATATTTATAGTATCTCAACATCTCAAATTACCGTGAAGACTTTGTTTAGATTCACTTCAAAGTATATACAGTCTGCACTTTAAAAAGTTTTTTTGCAGCCTGCTATGTAGTTGGACAGCCTGTGGCTACAACACATCTTGCTGACTGATTGGGTGCCTCTAACCTGAGGTTTATTCCTTCAAGCACCTCACATGGTCTTCTAGCCAATAATACCACAGTGAATGACTACCCTCCAGCTGCCTGTCAACATCAGTGAGGCAAGAAGGAACCCACCATAACTCAAAAAAGGTTTGCAACCGAGACACGGAAGTTGTACATTGGTGAGAACATTGACGTCACCTTATGTTCTCAGAGGACCATGTGAAAGGTTTTGGTCATTAATTACTTACAGCATTAGATGTACTGTTGCATGCAAGTCTACGGTGCCATGCTCCAATTCCTCATGTCCTCCAAGTCCCCTCTTGCCTGTTTTAGAAAGGAGTAGGATCTCAAACTCTTCAGCCGTGGTATCTTTTTCAAGACAACTGCTGACAGCCCAACTAAACTTGAGAAGTCTGAAGTCTCACAGTGGAAGATCTTTGCAGTCTACACCGGGAAGCCGTGGACTTTCACGGCTCATTGTTGAAGAAAAAGATACATGTTCCACCCTTTTTTCTATCTTTAAGCATGATGGGATGAGTTTGTTTTATTAGTCTGTTCTGCACTGTGTTAACTCTCCTCTCCCAGCATCCTGAAGGATAACGAGAGGACTGTGCCCGAGCTTATCTCCTTATCTGTCTGAGACTCTTTAGTTTTAGAAACCACTCGTCTAACAACTGTCCTTTCATGCTGGTATCAATTCCAGATCATTCTCCTAATAAATCCTTATATACTTCCAAATGGAGAATTGCAGTAAGTTGCTTTGGGAATTGTACTATACATGATTATGTGAGTTAGATTGCCTGATTGTAGAAGCCTTGATTCTATCAATCATCAATTAAAAATTATTTTAAAAAATAATGTTTTTAATGATAAAAAGTTGAAGTTTTGATTTAAAATGTCGGTTTTCTCTCATAGCTGATTATCTTGTAAGTTCCTTCTTGCTCTGAATCTCATATGTAATCTGCATACCAATGGTGGGCAGCAGTGTTGGACTGCTGTGGCTTTTTATGCAAGTTCAAAATGCTTGTACATAGAGTCATAACTCTGGAGTGCTATAATTTACAGACCCAGCCCCTCCCTAAAAAAAAAAAAAAACTCCCAGGAGTCACAGCAGCTATTTTTGTTGAAGCACTAATATTTCTTTGATGATAAATAACCATCATAAAACATGCACATGATACTCATGTTTACTTTTCAAATGATCTGTACTTGAAATGATGAGCCATAACTCCATCACTGAGATGCTTAGTACCCATCTCCAGAAAAACTTGCTGATATCGTTCAATCTTAGTTTATTAATCACTCAAATTCCATAGCAAACAAAAAGAAGTATTAGAAAGACTTGAACTGATTGGTCTTTATTGAAAAATATTCTCCAAGAAATCTCAAATCTTACACAGGTTGCGGAGCACCTGTCTGATGTGGCCCTCGGGCATATTAAGGGCCACAAACCAGCTGTTTCCCTCCATATCCTACAAATCCACACCTGTTTTTAGCCTCATATGTGAGCTAAAAATGCAAACATATTACAGTAATTGATTGGTAAAGGCATTTATTCTGTGTGTGTGCGTGTCCCTTTTCCAAAATGAAATCAGGGACGCCCATCATGCCATCATGCATGGTTGAAAAGCCCGCGCGCGCATCCGTGATTGAAAAAGAGCAGCACTATCCTTGATGAGGGCATTAATATTCCTACATATATCCCTCCAGTGCAAGATTACTACCGGGACTCGTGATTTGATATTCAAGCAGCAAGCTATAACCCTTCATATTTATGACTGATCGATCCAGCCTCCTTTCAAGACCTTCTTCTTCTTTACGACGTGCGTCACAGGCGTGCGATAAAGAAGACGCAAAGGCGCAATCTCCTTTATACACCCGAAGCAGCGGACACCGGTCGGTGCTTGGAATAAACGCGGCGGTCTTGCTGCCCTCTGTCCATCTTTATTATTAGCGCTTCGCTCCTCCCTCCTACCTGTAAATCTCCTCGCGCTCCTCTGGAGCGGATCTGACAGGCGCGCGCTCAGCTGGCCGCTCCGTGCCAGAGCTGCAGGGGACCGAATGGAGGCAGCGACATCCATCCCAGCCCCAATTCTTTTTACGCAGAATTAACAGAGAAAAAAGGAGAATATGTAGTCCTGTGTTCTGGATTTTGCAGCCAAACACTCACAAATTTGAATGACAAGTTCGACTATTTGTTTTTTTTTTATTTATTTTTTCGCTTTGCTGCAAAACGTTCACAGTCGATTGACGCTGAAAGAAAGTAATATCGATTCTCCGCCTGCTGATCGACAGGATCCCTGAATGGAAGACGGATAGAGGGGTCGTCTCGCAGAAGACAGGCTGCAACATTTACGCTGTGTTTACTTTATCTGGCACATAAAAAAAGGGGGACTGTTACTGGCAGCCTCGACGGCTGCACACGACGCCTGCTCTGTCATGGCATATGGCGTGAAAGAGGCAGAAAACCCCTCAGAATGAGAAGCGCATCTAGATTCGTCATTTTTGCGGATTTAAATGCCTCTCTCCAAGGGCCACCGACCCGTTATTTCGGTCAGGTTTGCGAGTGCGGTGGCGCACACTGTCACGAATAAGCAAATCTAAAATACAGAAAGACTCAGTCGGGTGGGTGACCGTAATCTACAGCAAACAGGGGTATTTTCTTTTTTCTTTTATTTATTTTCTTTTTGTTTTGTTTTTTTCCCAAGCAATATGGCTGGTGAGTGGGGCTGGGGACGCTGGCACAGGCTCTCCAAGGCTCCTAAATGCTAGCTGAGGCAGATGGCACGGTTCCCCATGGAAGCGACAGCTCTATGAGGACAAGCAATATCAATAATAATATAAAACAAGACTCTTCAATCTTAATATCCAAGATGGAAGACGTTGTCATCCCATACTCGTCTGAGGTGCCATGCGACGATAATGGACAGCGCATGTGGTGGGCATTCCTCGCCTCTTCCATGGTGACGTTTTTTGGGGGTCTCTTCATCATCCTGTTATGGAGGACCCTCAAGTATCTGTGGACTGTATGCTGCCACTGCAACATTAAAACCAAGGTATGGCTGCTGCTGCGTGAAGCACATTTATTGCTTTAAATGCACAATCACTGATGCAAACATTAAATATTTTTATGTGCCACTGGTCTAACTTGTTGTTCTGAAAGAGCCTTTATTCTGCCACCATGCTGAATTGGATGATTTGTAACCAGTAAAGGAATATATAATTATTAAATATAATAATAACAAATATTATATATAATAAATATATGTACATAAATAATATAATAAATATTATATATAATAAATTCCCATTGCATTGAATGTATCGAACACTGATTATTTTCCTTGGGCTGTTTACTACCACTCTTGAATGAAGGGGGGTGATGTTGCATGACAGATTTGGGTGGAATGAGAGAAGAGGGATTCCTACATTTTATTTTGCTTCAGCCTGCATAGATGTATCCTCATGCCACATTGGCTCCAAAACTTCTGTGAAGCCTTTTAGATGGTTTTGTGCTACCAAACACCTGATCGTTCTCATCTCACCTTCTGAGACCTAATGAGGTCCACAGGGAGTTGTCCAGCAGATCCACGCTGCTGTAATTTCACATACTGTGCATTATGCAATTTTGGACACGAGTCTTTGTTTTTGCAGCTTTCTGCGCATCAAATGTTGTAGTAGACTGATGAAGGCAACCTGTGTGCAGGACTAATATAGAAATATGATAATAAGGCTGACTTTCCATTACTTTGCTGCGGGTGGATGAATCATAGCTGATTCATATTCGGTGCATACACGACTCACACACTTGTGTGTAGTGTGAGTGTTCCCCTGGATGGAAAGAGGGACGGTTAAGGTCTGAGGGTTTCTTTTTGTTTGTTTTTTTATGCTTGTTTGGTGTGAGGAGTTTCACAAACATGTTAGACGGTAAAGCAGACGACAAGTGCAATGACAGTTGGTTTGATGTTAAATAGGAAGGAGTCAAACGGAGGCTGTTTTCCAAAGAAAAACAACTCGGTTAAAACCCTCGTCCTTGATAGGTTACATCCAATTCATGTCCCTCCTCCTGCTGCTCTTCCGTCGTGTCCTTTTTGTGGCCTTGACCTTTTTCTGTGTTTTTCTCTTTGGCATTTGGCACAGCTGGAGAAAATGCTTTTTCAGGAAATAACTAATCAAAATATATTTGATTCCCCATTACTGCTGTAAGTTTTCACATGCATTTAACTACATACTCATTTTCTCACATTGGATCTTAATTCCTTTAAAAATAGGTTTACCTAATGATTACCACCCTGTTATCTAAATAAGCTCTTTGACCATGATGTAGTTTTCCCTTGTAAAAGGCTCAGAATGATAAAATAGACATAATTATGCAATAAAATGAATTATTTATCAAACAACAATAATACATATTATTTCTAAAGGTGTTGGTTATGAATAGGTACTTGTCTAAAGAACAAGAAACCTTTGCTCCATATGCAACAAGAGCAGCAATCATATATGTTTTTTCTATTGTATCATCATTAAATCTGGAATGACAACCATACCAGCTTAAACCGGTAGACTACACTATATTTCTCAGATGAAATGAGGCTGTTTTGTAGATTACGCTGCAAAAACAATTTATTACCAAAAATATCTTTTCTGTTTTCATTGGTAACATAAAAGGTTTGAGTTTTTGGGTTTTACGTGAGCTTTACCAAACGCTTCAGAAAGTTTTTTTCTGGAAAGCAGTGGCTTTCTTTTTGCAGCACATTTGTTTTTATGTGCTTTACTGAAAATGGGATCATGAATGTTAAAATGGACCAAAGTAAGAAGACTGTTGCTTCCTTTGAAATGAGCCCAGATTCCTTTGTGTCCTTTTATACAACTTGTTCTCAAAGTAATCTGTTTGAGTCTGCCCCTTATTCAGAGGTTAACAGTGGCTATTGATTTCCTCTATTTTTACACAATCTGTCTGACTGTGGGACTGGTTGAACTGGTTGATGACTTTAGAAGTGGTTTTACAATCCTTTTTCTGTAAATGTTATTAACTCTTTTTCCAAAGTCATCAGGTGTTTCATTTAATAGCTTCATACCTCCATCAGTATCTTGTGTAACTTAAAAGTCAACTTTAAACTAAACCCTTTTGTTGTTGAGCAATACACCAGAAACATCTGATTCTAGCTTTACTTTTAGATTAAATCCTGCATGTTCGGATCCTTTTGCCATTCACAGTTGCTCCAAAACTAAATACATACAACATAAAAAGTATAATATTATTATTTGGTTAAAAAATGGTTGTTATTTAAACCTGTGTAGAAAATTTAATGAATTTTATCATTCCTTACAGGGAAATTCAGCTCTGTATTTAACCCATCTCTGGATGTACTAGACAACAGGAGGCTGCTCTATTATTTAGCACGTGGGGGCCATTTAGATGTGCTGTGCTTTAGGGTCTTGCTCAAGGGCCCACAGTGATTTATTTTTGTTGGCACGCAGGGGTTTGAACCTGGGTATCAAACCAAAGCCCACCTCTGTAACAACTAAGGCATGACTACCTAAAATTTGGTACTGGTAGGGAGAGCTGATATTTATTCAGAAATTTCAGGAAAGCACCACTGTCTAAGCAAAAAGATGCAGTTAAAGAGAGAACATCTGAAATCATGTCTTACTTCATGACTTCAAGATTCCCAAGTGACCATATGTGATAAGAACAAAAAAAAGATGCATAAGCTAACAAAGTATAGTCCAACCTCCAAAAAGGTTTTATGGGAAAACAAAGTTTAATCTACCAAGTTTATATTCCAAGATAACTCTGCCCATTATGCTATTTACTGTAGGTCATTACTTGGCTGTCTGCCTCCTGTCATGTTTGTATGCTCATAAATCAAAAATGGCACCAAACCATATGCTATTCTTCATGCTTCTCACAGCCTTGCCAATACAGTGATGAAAGTAAGCCATGCAAATATAATTAGGTATCCATCTTGTGATTGCTGGTGGGTATCTGGTTGCATCTCATCCCTTGCAAATGAGGAGAAATGGTGAAAATGAAAGCCTGTCAGTGTTAGTTCTCCCTCTGTGTTGCTGTGTGTGAAAGGCAAAGCCCTCCCGTTAGGTGACTTTGGTAGGCTTGACACGTGGCTGTAAAGGGAAAAGGCTTGTTAGGAAAATTAAGGAGGAGAAACTGGATCTGTGTTCAGCTGACTAGTGCAGCCAGCTAAGTTGGCATGTGTCAGAAAAAGGATGCAGTGCTGGCATGTGGTGGCGACTGGCTTTCTGTGGCATTACTGGGAACCTGGAATCACAGGCAAGGAAATAGAGGTGGAAACTCTGAGGGGGAGCACAGGAGGATGTGGAAACAGAGGGTGTGAGGGTGACAAGGGGTTTTAGAGAGGGTGTTGCATTGCATATGCAAAGTTCTCCCCCTATGCTAGGCCTCTGAGACGCAGCTGCATACTAATTCTTCTTAATGGCTCTGTTCTTTGCCAGGATTATTACAGAGCCGTCAGAAGATCATACAGGGAGGAAAAATTAGATGCAAAGATGTTCCAAAGTATATGTTCAGATTGATCTTTGAAAAGAATCTGAGACTTTTAAACATTATGTCTGTTTGGTTTTTACTTTGTACTGTGAAGCCAAAAAAAGGTGCCTGCGTTGTGTGGAAAGCAATCAAAAGCTTTAAGAAACGTTCAGCTTTTACAGTGACAGCTTCACAAGAGTGGAACGGCATCCCAATAAGGAGGATCAATACATGTGACCGTTTTCCTGTTTAAAACAGTGGCTAGTTAATCAAAGTCTGTTTGAAGGTATAAAGAATTTAATGTTATTATGGATTGTTTGTTTATTAACTGATAAATATCTTTTAGGTTTTGGATTATTAATCTTTACTTTTCCCCTTACTGTTCCCAGGGAGCCCCTGTAAGATCTGGTCAGGGACAACAGATGAAAATAAGCCTTTTGGCTAAATCTGCCATTTTTAGAAGTTATTTCTTGTTTTAGTACGCTATGTCCCTGTCAAACAAATAAAACTAACACATACACATACAAACACAAAGGCTTATAGGTATGGCGCTGTCTCCTCAGTGAACTAAACACAGAACATTAAAAAAAGATAAAAGAAACATACAGATTTTATTCAACGATCACATTTATCAGCCAGTTGTTTCAGAACACTTCAATGGCATTTTTAATCCACATATCAACCACATTTGCAACTCAAAATCTTCTCAGTCCCTTAGCAAGCACAAGCCCTCACGCTGCCTGGATGAGCTTTATTTCATTCTCTTTTTACAGCACAGCTTCACACAACCTAAATACGGAGCTTCTTACTAAGGGAAAGCCACACTTAAGACAAACATAACACATATGCATGAATGAGAAATGGAGGCACAGCCACTCTACTGAAGTGGAGGAAGACGTGCTGAGGGGCTTGTTAGCAACGAGCTAGCTCTGTACTTTCTGCCGTGTGATTTGTGGAGTTTTCTGCAGTTTTCTGTGGTGGGCTGCTTCACTTCTGTATGGTTATCTAATGGTTTAGTTATGTACTCTGCATCATGCCACCTCCAGCAGTTCTTAAATGACGCCTCCGTTGTTTGAGTTGTGTGGAGGGGAGGAAAATGGAAGCTCTGTGGTACTCTCTTTGGAAACATGAATGGCCCCTTCCCCATCGACTGCTACAAATAATAACTGAGAAAACATGGCTTATAAAGCAGCTTTTAAAATTCTTCACATGATCTGTTTGCAGCATGGTGGTGTAGTGGTTAGCACTGTGGCCCAGTTCGAGCCCAGGCTGGGGAGGGTTGTCCAGTGATCTTTCTGTGTGGAGTTTGCACGTTCTCCCCGTGTATGCGTGGATTCTCTCCGGGTACTCTGGCTTCCTCCCACCCACAAGACATGCATGTTAGGTTAATAGCTATGGTTAAAATGTCTGCTGTATGTAAGTCGCTTTGGATAAAGGTGTCTGCCAAATGACTGTATAGGTATTAAATTAAATAATTTAAATTAGTTGTGAAGCAGTTACCAAACTAAAATGAGTGCTGCAGGGTTGGTCCAGGTCCTAGGAGTAGAGTATTATGTGCCCCTTATTTGCATGGAGAGAATAAGTTTGATGTTGGGAGGAGGTTCTGCTTAAAAGCAGCTACAGTTAAAAATATATAAAGAAAAAGAAAAATTTAGGTGGTAAATTGCTTGTTAACAAAGTTCTGAAATTAAACACTTCATTTTAGAACAGTTTGGATCAGTACTTTTTTTGGTTGGGGTTGCCTCACAGCGATGGGGTGGGGTTGCCAGTGGAGGGTTGGGAGGTGGTTGTTGGCACATTGGGTGGGTTGGGCAAGGGTCCTGGGCCCGGGTGTCCGGGAGGTGTAGGGGTATGAGTCTGTGGGGACGGTTATGTGTGATTGTATGTGGGGTGAGGTCTGTGTGCTGGGAGTGTGTATGTGTGCAGGAGAGGGGGGTTGTGGGTGGAAAGGGAGATAGGGGTGGGTATATACATTTTTGGGGGGGGGGGGCAGTTGGGTGTGAGTAGTGGAGGTTTAGTGGGGGAATGGTGGGATGTTTGGGTGTAGGAAGCATGTATGTCATGATGGGGTGGGAATGGGTCTGCGTGCTGGTGGGGAGGGACTGTGGCCCGGGGTGAGCATAATGAAGGAGGAGATAGGTGTGTCTGGATGGGTGGGTGTGCCTGAGTGTGTGTGTGGGGTTGGGTAAATGGATGGGGGAAGGAGAGGATGAGTGCATGTAGGTGGGTTCGGAGGGCAGTGCGTAAGTGTGTGGTGTGGACAGGTGGGTATGTGTGTGTGGGGGGGTTGAGGGATACTTCCTGGGGTGTGCATCTGGTGTGCCGGTACGGACTGGCCTCTGTCGGGTATGAGGGGCCCCGAATGAATGAATGATGCAGGAGCTGCTGTGTGCACTACTTACTAGAATCTAAAAGAGTAGGCAGCTTGATCTTTAGAGTAAAAAGTATGAGGAAGAGCTCGTACAACCACAACTCTTAGGGGTTAGGATAGTTATGTTTCTTGTCTTCCAAAGAACTGGCAGCTGTCAGGACAAAACAGTTGTTCCTCTTTTTAAACGACAGAAAACTGCTGGTGCAGCTGTGCATCCTCTTTTTTCCAACCTACTGGATGACATGGATCACTTGGCTATGTTCTCTGGTTCTCTTTTAGTGTGCAATTAATCATTTAGAATGTAAACATTTTTATTATAACAAACATGTAATGCAAATGATTGCTTTTCACAGAATTCAAGCTGCTCTTTCTAAATCGGTGTGCTCACGCGGTTTACAGATCTCACTTTGGAGAGCAGTGCATGTATAATTCAAGTGAGGTCTCAGGCACAAATATGTAATCTAAAATCATAAAAAAACCAGGATGGAAAATACATATGTACAAAAATGCTATATTCTTACATTTACTTTGATTGTTTGATCATTCCAGGTTATTGAACATTATCTGTAAATGTGCACCTGTTTTTGCATTATTTTAAAAAATTAAATAATAAGCTGGATTTTATTATTTTTTTTACTATTTTCATGGAAAATACCAAGCCATGACTTATTTCTAGTGTTATTCTGTCCTGCAATCACATCATAAAAATCATTGTATTTCCATTTAAAAATTCTCTCTCCATACATTTTCAGGTCAGGATACAGTCAGTTTTATACCTGTAGCTTCTCTTTTTTCTAATTCTTCTGCAGCCATACTGATGTGTACAGAGAGTGGTTAGGCGGGGTGGGGGGCAACTAAAGGATTCCTGGGAAAAAAGTACTTTTTAAAGTACTTTTTTGCTACAAAATACAGATGTATATTTCTGCATGAATACTGTCTTCTGACATGTAAATGAGCTTTATCGAACACATGCATACAACCCAAAATATAATACTGAAACACTTCCTTTTTATACTTGTACAAAGCTCATGTTTAACATATTTGTTTACTGTTGCTTGAGTAAAGTGTCACTTGGCAAAGTCAGATTCCACTCATGTTCTTATTTACATGGCAGAGGTGTGAAAACACACATAGTATCTAGGACCCATTTTCTTTTGCTGTTGTCTGTGAAGCTTAGGAAGTCCATCTTAAGACTAACTCTAATGAAATATGGCAGCCTTAGTGAGCTTTAAATCATCACAGAGGATTTTCCATAATTGAAGATTGTTATTGATTTTTATGCTCGAAGGCTTTCATTGCAGTAAAATAAATCAAAAGCACCTCAGTGTTGGTTACATTGTGTAACAGTGTAAAAGCAAAATGCATGGCACAGTGAATGAGGTGTGCCGGAAAGCTCTTCGCTGTGCTCACCTTTTAAGAGAAATGGATTGTTTAGGTGCCTGCAGAGATATACTGTTATGAGTCTGTGTGTTCCCTTGTGCTTGGCAACCGACCAGCTGCTTTTTGCCAGAGCAGCACACACCCCACCCTCAGCTGTTGCTCTCACTAACCTCAGTCAGCTTGGCCCAGCTTTCCCAGTTCATCCCAGACTGGTTTATTAAAATCCAGAGGTAATGAAGAAATCAGGCGCTGATCAAATGATTGCATAGATGATGGATTACTGTATGTGACTATGGGCTTTCACTGAAATTGATTTTGATGCAGTGTGAGGAATGTGTGCAGGCAGACCAGCGATTGAATTGTGTGATGGTGACACTTGCAGGCATGATCGTGTCCCAGAGAGAAGCATGTCCAGTTTCATCTCTTGATCCCCGCCCATCTCATAGGGAGCATCATCACAAGTTCTGATTATATTGTCACATTTAGTGGTTTGTTCATGAACTCATTATTTAATTTCTCCATAAAATGGCAGCATCTGGAGCCTGTTGATTGACATTATTAATTGTGTGTATCTTTTTAATCATTCTGCTTTGAGACTTTAAATAGATGGAAAAGGGAATGTTAATCTTTAGTAACAAGGCAGATATGAGCTTTTCCCAACTTGTTAAATTCAGCACTGCTGATTAACTTTCTTTTTTCATACTCGTCTAATGTGGAATGTGTGACTCATGAGTTAGTGCTCTCTTTTTTAGGCTCTAATCCCTAATTCTCTGTGGCTGATTTGATGGCCATCTAGGGACAACTGTAGTGTGCCTTGCTGATGTATGTTAATCCACAGACAAGGAGAGGCCATAAATCAGGCGAGCCTATGTATATCATAAGGCAGAGACTGAAGTTCAACCTCATCCCCACTCCTACACAACCCAAACTCTGCTCCCCTGCTGTCATGCTGTTATGTCTTCTTCAGCCAGTCACTGGACTATTAAAAGGACATCTACCACTCCCAGGAAGTATTCAGAGGTTGAAAGGTTATGGGGTTTGGAAAAAGGGGGGTATACCTGGCTCCACGAGGGGAAAGCATGTTAGCATGGCATTCCTATCATAGGAAATGTGTGATAGGGTCTTAAGCTATCTGATCCTCACCTAGTCAAACTGGCAGAGGGAAACCATTTACATATATCTAAAGGCTGGCTAGCCTAAGCTGGCATGGGTGGTCTGCAGGATGGAGATAACTAGCTTGTACTTTGATAGCCTGTGGGATCATAACTTATGGTTTTAAGTCTACTTGCTTTGCTTCTCAGCTGTTGTTGTCTTTAAATAGCTTAACATCAAAGAAGGAGACATGTGTAGGTGTGGTTGCTTACAGTAAAGTCATAAAATCAAATGATTTTGTTTAATTACCTTGAATGACAGCCATCCATCCAATCCATGTGAATTTCCCCTATTTTAAACTATAGCTCTTTATTTGGCTAATGCTTTTTTATAATTACTTAGAAAGTTAGAGTACGATGTGCATAGGATTGGTATAACAGTAAAGACTTCTTTCATTGGCTGTCTATTCAGATAGACTTTAGCTTCTACACAGCTAAGATCACCTCCACTACTGGTACTTAAAAAGTAAATGCAAGATAATCAAAGCTGTAATTTATAAATCCTTCCAAAGCAATCAGTTGCTACTATATGCCATACATAGATCAGCTTCAGACTAAGTATGAGTAAACATTAATATGATGTTGCAGCCAGTTGCCACAGACAGCTTGCATAGGTCTGTATTTCTGACAATTCAAAATACTTACGGTATCAGAAATGAAGTTCCTCTTTGCTTCCATTGCCTGCAAAATGAGAGTTAGACAAATGCATCCATACTTAGTCTCCAGAACATGACATCTTAGTTGTCAGTGAGAAAATCATTGAGGCAGAGAAGCAGTTGAGAGAAGCCTTGTATGGCTGAGTTGCCAAAGTAGTGCTCAGTGTTTGTATTCAGTGTTTGTATTAGAATATAGCAATGTTATTATTGCCTTGTGTTTTCATCATGAGAGATGTATCATTTGCACAGAACCCCAGTAACCAGACAGCGCAGCATGTGCTTCTTTGGGGATATTATTATGATACTGATTATCAGGCGGAACAAGCCCTCTCCTATTCTCCCCTCAGGTTTTTACCCTCAACCCACCACCCAGCCTCAACAATCAGCAGTGACACACAGACATCAAAACAGAACTAATATTATAACTGATGCTTTGAGCAATGCAAACAAAGAGACGGCAGGTGTTTGGAGGACAAGATGGTGACCTTCAGTCATCCCAACAGGCGGTTTTAATGCTTCCTATTGAGCGATCAGATCTTTCTCTTAGTAATATCTGTGGGCTACTATCAGAGAAGGCTTGGGAAGTGTTAGGATTACGCATCACCACCACAGTCACAACCCTCAGCAGCGACTTTCAGTTATCCTCAGAGGTGACCTGGCTTATATGGTAATTGTCATTCTTCTAGCACACTTGATTCAGATTTTTTTTGCCATTATAGCCAGCATGCTAAAAGGCTAGTACTGCACCACATGTGGCAGCACTCCAGTGTGTATTTGTTAAGTGAGCACTATAACCTAGTAAAATGAAATGTTATTGGAGTGGAAATGGAAGTCTGAATGACAACAAAGGGCAGCCTACAAGCTAAACCTCATTCAGACAAAGTGCATCGGCCTGCTACAGCACAATGGGTTTACCTCTTGACTTCTTCTAACATTTTACAGAGTGGTTGCACAGAATGAATAGCTCAGCTGTCAATTATGGGCTTGTTTTGATGCTTGCAAATGTGAAACCCCAGAAGGTCTGAGTCGGGTTTCCTCCAATGCCCAGCATACCTCTATATGTGGTGAAATGTATGTAGCCATGAACAACGCCAGACAGACCAATTTCAGAGCGACATGAGCTATGTAAAATGATGCCTCCAGAGTTGAGCCCCAAATGACAACATGTGTAGACATCGTGTAGCACTGAAGCTCTGAGAGCATGGGTTCATGTCTAGATGCCTCATTAAAGATGGATGATAATGTAGAGTTGCCACATTACTCTATGACAGCCGATGCCACTGAGTTATAATAAGGATTAACAAAACATTGTCATCAGAGTATTATGTTTCACAGCTTACTAGCTGAAAAAAATTAGACAGGTGATACATTTAATCTATATTGACAAGTACCTTTAAATCATTTAAAACCATTTTAAACATCTGAGATGATTTTTTGTTTGAACAACAATCAAATATAGATAAAATACATTTTGAGCTGCGTTGGAAACACACATAGTATTACCAGGTGTATTATTGCTATTAAACTGTCTGACCAGGTTTGCATTATTAAATTATGTGGTCTTTTAACATATTACCATTGTCTACATTTGCATAATATCTCTCTAGTGGACATCTGTTCAATTCAAATCACTTAATTAAGCTTTATTAGTATGGAACCAATTTACAACTAATTAATCTCAAAACACTTTTTACACACAATGATTTCGAGCTAATTTATTGTGATGCACTGAAAATAAAATCACATTTTTCCAAGATAAATCCACTGTGTTTATAAATAATAATAGCTCATCTAAGGAAACCAATAGATTGCATCGAACCTTCAGCACAACCTGTCGGGGGTGTAGAGGACAGGAAAGAAGGAAAGAATGATGCTGTACTGTCATGAATTTATGGAAAATATAATGACAAAAAGGAAGGAAGTTTTCAGTTCACCCTGGGATGTTACAGAGGAGAAAGTTGCAACCTCCGTTGGAAAAAGTGGAGTCTATGGAGTGGCAAAAATCCCCCCTCATTCGCTAGTGGCTCCAAAATGGAGCAAATTCCCTTAGACTCGCACTCCCACAACTTCACAGCAGAAATAAACGTGTTTACAGCCTGGTACAAAAATCCATGTCATGTTTACCTGCATGACAACTATGAGGGGGTGAATTTTCTTTTATAACTTATCCTTTTAGATGTTATTTAATCTTGGAATTTGGCATAATTATGGGCATGTCCTTTTGATTGACAAGTATCTATGTTAGCCCGTTAGCTCCTGTTTGATCTAATCAATCATCCACCCCATGTTAATAGGCTCCCCTCAGCTCCATCTCTTTGACCAATTTTGTATTTTCTGGAGGCAACAACCAGTGTGATGCTGCCAATATGGCGACGATAGGACCCACCCAACAAGCCTCACTTTGCTCTTTAGAAACTTACTGGGAAAGCATCATTCTGTATATACAGTTTATGCCCAGGAGTCTAAATCTATGGCAGCATAAGTAAGGGATAGTTAACCACTCTTTTTTTCTAAAAAAAAAAAAAGCTAGATTTTAGGCCTAATCTTAAAGTTAGGGAGGGTATCTTCCAGCCGAACCCACAGTGGGAAGAGAAAGAGGTCCACTGGCCAAATGCTGTTCCTCCCACATTTGGGACAGTGCAGTAATATGTAGTTACAGGAGTTCAGTCTTAAGCATCTCTGCCTCTCACCTAGTAACTTCTGAGATTGGCTCCAGCCCCCCGCAGTCCTGAAGTGGAAAAAGTGATATAAAATATGGATGGATGGCAATCTTAATGTAACAGAAAGATGGACTAGATATTTTTGCATCACCCTAAAACAGGATATTTTTCATATTTTTGTGGAAAAATTCTGTTTCTTTGTGAGCTAAAAGACAAATTAAGATAAAAACATTAATGCCATCCAATGTAATCACATACCAGACGATTTTGTTTTGAGTTTTTGATGGCCAAAGAAACCAGTCTCAGTCTTGACCAAAATTAAAAGGAGAAAATTGAGTAATCTAAGCCTTTATGTCTTTAAGACATCCTTGTAATCTGACAAACTTATCTGTTAAGCCTATTTAGTTCTAAGATCCAGATATAGTTAGTCCTTATTCATACCATATTGATCTCCTTGATGCTTGGAAGTACACGGGTGTTTCTTAACACAACTCCCCCTTCCCTTTGCATATTTGCATGCAGCATAGATAGCAGCCTCTGTAGAGGATTTTGTATGGGGTTGATGTGTGACTTTTCTCCAGCTTCAGTGTAATTATTGACACTATTGCTTCCTCAATAATATTAGGCTAGCACTTTGATTCTCCTTTCCACATATCAAAGTTCAAAACAGCACCTGTCATTGTGTACAAAAGCCTTATTAAAGTGTGTTTCATTAATAAAACGCTTTGCCTTCTTGTTTGTAACTACCATCACTATATTGACATTTTATTTTAACTGGTGTCCATCAGGACTCAGTGTTAATGTTTCTGGATAGTTTGTGTTGAAATGTATAGTTTACAGAAGTGGAAGGTATTAATTCTAATATTCAGAGGCTGTAATTCTATCAGCAGTGCTCATCTATGATGTGGAACGCATTGGCTGTGATGACACTCGACACCAGCTCTGTTTTTTTGGCAGGATGTATTAGGCATACTGGCCACAAGCCTTAGCAATTCTGCACAAGTGGAGATTTTCAGCACCACGGAGAGCTCACAAAAAACTGGCCAGAGTCTCATGCATCAAAAGTAATAAAAAAAACAAACTTTTAACATAATTTAAACTCAAGTGCTGTTAAGTGATGTTATAATAATAAACAGCAAGGTACCTAAACCTTCAGACAATCACACATTTAGATGAATTTAATTAAAAAACTTAGCAATATGTTTGAGGCTGAAGATAACATAAGAGTTTATTTTGAAATGATGTAAATTCTCAGCCGATCAAGCAGTCAGTTATTTAATTTATCAAGGTGTCAGAGCAAAAAATGCTCAACAGACTGAAACGTTATTATTTTCACATGAAGCTGCTCTGGTGGATCTGCTGCATCTCTGTAAATACAGAAAGTAATAACAACAGCAGGGTTAATTTGCTCCACTTAAACTATGCAGGAATGTGAACAGCATGCTAATGTAGAAGCTGGAGTGTGTGTGTGTAATCCACAGCAGGACTGTTAATGCAGTAAGTGCTGTTACTGTTGGAGTTGGAGCCTCTTTGTGTAAAACTGGTAGTTTAACAGAAACATTTTGCCTTAAAAATGGAGAAACAACTTCAAATGATGCAATATTTCTTATTTTTCTGCTTAAAATGAAATTTACAAATATAAATTAAAATAAAATTATATTGTAAGATGTTTAAACAAGTCTAAAATTCTCTTCTTAAAAGTCAAAGTCCTGCATTTTGTTATAGTCATGATATCATGAATGTAATTGTTGGCTTTTTACCCAGTAATTTCAGTCTAATGTCAATGAAAAGAGACCTAAAAGCAAAGAGGTTATTCCCCCTGGAACATTTGCTCAGTAAACTTAACAGCAATCCTCTTATTAGATTATGCATATTAGATTACATTATGTACAGAGGTGACATTTTCGCCTAACAAGTGCAAATGGGAGGAAACTCCCAAGTGCTCAACAGTGACAGGGTTTAAAAATCCACTCAGTAAAAGTGATGGATCACTTGTATAACAAAAACATTTTGACCTTCAGTAAAATATATGCATCGAGTGTTTGTCCTGCCTGCAGGTCAGAAGGTGCTGAAAATCTGAGTAGAGAAATAAAATATGACTATTTTTAATCACAGAACATATTTTTGCTTATTTAATTTTCTTAAATGCAGCATGACCTTCAGATTTTAAATGATGCATTTGTTTTTGTGTTCATATTTGTGACAGTTTCATAAAAGAGTAACATAGAAAATGGTAGAAATGTTAGAATATATTCAGTTATTTGAAGATTCTTACATTTAATAATTACCTTGAAATAAGATTCAGGTAAATATAAAAACTATTCTTACACTTTATAAATTATGTTGTATACCAACTTAACAATGGACTCAATATAATTAGGCGTGTAAACACACATGTGTTTATGCAGAGTTTAATCATGGAATATAGTATAGATGAAGCTTAAAATATGTGGGCAAATAAAAGATGCTCAGTGATATATGAAGTTATGGTGGCATTATGTTGATTTAGAATGAAATTTTTCTTTTTCTTTTTTTAAAGTTTAGACAGACCATCTATTAGTATGTTTAAAGGTGCAGGTATTATAAGTTTTTCTTCTTCCTGCTCCTTTTTTCAAGCACGGTGGCACAATGTAATGTATTTTTTTTGTTTTGCTTTGTATTATCTAAACAAATTTTATTAACTACCTGTGCATACCCATGTGAGAAAAATACATGTTTTCGAATTGAAATTGTCTGTGTATATATATATATATATATATATATATATATATATATATATAGATAGACTCAAATATAACTATACTAAATGTAGCATTTGCTATTTGCCAGAGAGCTGTGTAACATGCTGAACTGAAAGTATGTGGCTACAAATCTATTTGTAACATCACACTGTCCTTCTTAAATTGCACGTGTGCAGACTTCACCACGGTCATAGGAACATTGCATGTGAAATGATCAGTTTAGAATAAAATCCACTGAATGTTTCATCAGTTAACTGCATAACTGTGAAGCAGAGGTAGGACCAAGCATTTGGCTTTCATTGTCTAATTAAAGCTACAGCTTTGGGCTTCTGGCACACTGGTGACCAAAATAGAACAGAAAAAAGAAAACAAGAAAATAACAATGTGGCTGTTAATAGTGAGACAAAAATAGTTTGCAGCAGACTCAAAAGATAGAGTGGAATATTTAGAATGAAAGATATTTTTCCATCAAACTAGTCATGTTACTGTAAATTGTTTGAACTTATTAAATGAATATTTAGAAGATCACCCTGATGGACATGGGTTTGGTATTCTGGGTTTGTCTGAATAGTGCTGCTGCCATGTGATGCCTCTGATTGTTTTTAAACAGTGCAGTGGTCTTAGAAACTTTTCTTTTCACATCTTTATTTGATATTAACCTCCATGTTTCTCATGTGCTCCTCTCAAAAAAGCAATGTTCTGTGATTTCTGCTGCAGTGATGCAATGGAAAATATCTCATCAGTTGCTAAGAATTAGAGAGCGGGAAATGAAGGAGTGCAATGGAGGACTGCAGGAAAAGGTTCAACCCTTTGCTGCTGCTTTTCACAATTTATGAGCACATTAATGGGACTTCATGGTGAATTTGCCCTCTGCCTTCTGGATTGACCTTTGCCCAGGGGATTAAAAATGTAAAACATCTTCGTGGTTGTGACCAGAGAAGGAGCCTTTCACCTTTGTTTCAAAAGAGTTTGGGGTCAAAGTTGACAAGGGTCGCTGGGGAAATCAGCTGTATGCATGTCATGTACGCATGACATTTCAGTGAACAGAACAGAGGCGCTATTCATGCTGTACTGTTATTGTTTCCTCCTCCAGTGGGACTAGCCCTGGCCTGCAAACATGGCTGCTCTGTAATTACTCTGTAACACAGCCTCTGACCGTCACTGCTATGCTCTCTGTCCATCAAAGCAATGCGTTCTTGGCGAGGTGTGCATGTGGGTGTGAGAAATACAGGATTTATGTAATTTTAAAAATGCATGCTAGGCAATAGGAACATAGACACACAAGTCTGGAAAAACATCTTGTTATAAATAGATAAAGAGGATCTGTCTTAGTCTTGTTCAGCGTCCTAGAGTCTACTTATTACAAACTATTTCTACCCCACAGTCTAACGACTAAAGAAAACGAGCTCCTTTGTTGCATTTCTGCTACTTTGTTTTGCACACAAAATGTTTAATTACCCATGCATTGGAATTTTTCAGTATTACTTTAAGATATCTTGAGTTTTTAACTTTCTTTTTAGAGGACAGAATTACAGAGAGGGGCTTGGAACAGCAGTGAGACGCCAACGGGCAGAGTGGCTGTTGATATAAAGAGATTGCAATGCATAATGTGATTTACTGCTTTCTCATGGCCTGTCTTGGTCCTGCTGTTTTTAACACATATGGCACACACACTCGCACACATGCACGCACACACCATTAGCAGTATTACGAGCCTGACATTTAGGCAGTGTATGCCACAGGGGTGGTGGTTTGTCTTAGTGTGCAGCCACTTTGTGACAGCAACACATTTAGGAAGAAACCAGAGCTGCAAACAGAGCTGGTTATAAACTCCAGATGGTTTGGAGAAATTAAGTTTTAAGAAGGAAAAGAAACTGTGTGTTTAGCTGTTTTTATGTTAACATTTTGAGTTTTTGCTAAAACCAGCAGCTCGATAATGTAGTTAGTTAATCAGTTGTTCTATTAGAGTGAAAACATCTCATTTGTTTAGAAAAAAGGAGATGTTTGGGAGCATTTCCCCTGACAAAACATTTTACTTTTCTGTTTTACATCTGATAAAACTATAAAATATGCCAGTGATATGTACTATCATAGGGATATAGTAATCTGGAAAGCCAACCATGAATGGCAATTGATAATTTCTGACCATTTTGACAGATTTCTTTAGTTATGTGACAGAAAAGAGTTTCTAGAAGCAAACTGGTCTAAAATCACCAAACTAAGTAGTGCATAAGAGCACATCTTGCTTTCTGTAATGTCAAAGGCATGCATGTCACATGCTGGTGATTACATCTCACTTGGTGTATTTCCTGCTATATGCTGTCAGTTCAAATTACGATAGTACTGACACACATGGTAGTTACTGCAGCTTGTGGGCCTTCTTTCTGTCATAAAGTCTAACCTAGTTTTCACCTCCTAGGAGGCCATGACCTCCCCTTTTCCAGTTCACACAAGAGCAGGGGTCATTAGCTTTAACAGTGAAAGTAATACTCCTGCTACCAGGATGAACGGCAGCTGTTGGTTTAATAATCCGACTTTTTCTTTTTTTGTAAGGGGCATTTTTAAATGGTGAAAAGTAAAACTTCTTACACAGATTCAGTTTTAGATGAACATCTATCACTCTTTTTTAAGAGTAAAGATTATTCTTTTTCTTTTCTTTACATTATAGCTTTAGGTAAAGAATGGATGGAAGTTTCCTGGGAGTTTTATATAGTTTAGAAGGTTTAAAGTTACTTTTATAATAATTTATACTAAGCTACATATTGTTAAAGGGGACATTGCATGCAAAAATCACTTTTCTAAGTGCTTAGAATAGCCTTCTGTGGTGTTTTCTGTCATG
>JBAMHV010000017.1:14795709-14809976 GCA_037177535.1 Pseudomugil gertrudae
TATATATATATATTTGTATGCACAATATGTTTATAGAGAGTGAGAGAGAGAGACAAAGATATTTGTATGTGTAGAGTAGACACACATTTATGAGTTAAAGCCCAACTAATTGATCGGCCGATATTAGCACTTTTCAACATAGCCTTTATTTGTCCTTTTTTTGCCGATTAAACGGCAATTTTTTCAATAATTCCTTCATTTTTTTTCAGAGTGGGACCGTAAAGTGAAAACAGTGATTACTGTCTGGCTTCAACAACCGTCATGATGTCCGTCAGTTCACTTTGTCAGAAAATACTAGAACATGACGCTGCATCAGAGGGCTGCATGAATAATGCTTTTCCATTAACTACATTAATTTTGTTGCTCATATACAATAAACACCTACGGTCTAAATCTAAAAATGAAAAGTACAGCTGTATCTAGCAGTGATGGGTGTTCCTGCTTCTCGGCTGCTAACTGCTGGGATAGACCTCAGCTTCCCTGTGACCCAGAACTGGATTAAGCTGCCTGGAAAATGAATGAGCTGCATCCATGTATTAAAAGTCCTCTCCAGTAAAGTAAAACAATTTGTACAAAATATTGTGAAACAGCAAAAAACGCAGTCTGTAATTATTTTCTTTGTCGTTCTAAGCGGCAGCAGACTATAAAGGAAGTTTTATTATTCATGAGATATTTCTTAAAAATTGAATCGGTCAATAAATCTCTTATCAGATTTTTTTTTCTGCTAAATATCAGTCTCAAGAAATCCATATTGGTCAGGCCCTAATGAGATATGCTTTCCTAGTTTGTTAAATTGACCTGTATGAAACACACTCACACACATTCAGATTCAATTTGCATTGAAAACAGGAACTTAATGAGCTTCACCATGGAAACAAACAGCCTTCAGATTGGTGAATTATGAATTAAACCTGTTGAGAATTAAATGAACAATTATTGAATATGCACTGGTGGTAGAGAACAGGGGTTGTGGTGTTAAAGGGGACATGTCATGCAAAATGCACTTTTTTTAGCCCTTAAGTACATGTTTTTGTGCACTTCTAAGTGTTTAGGAATGCAGAAAATGTACATTTATTTATATCATCATATTCTTTTTGGTCATATATTTCAGTTTGTTACATTTTCTCTATTCTCTGTTATATTAGTAATGACTGGTCCCCTCCCTAAACAGCATTAGAATAAATTTCGCTTCCCCGTCCACATTCAGTCATGTTGTCATTTATTTGCTTTGAAGGCCCTGCATGCCAGAGGGAATACATCTTTCCAGTTTTTGGCTTATATGGATCATTATTTGTCCTTGCAGTCTGAAACTGTGGCTGCAGCTTTGGATGAGGTGACAAGATTTTTGTCAGAGGCTGAACTTGACTGACAGCTGCTTAACTTGCTGTGGTTAAAGGTTCACTGACATGACCAGCAGATACAATTGATGGTTGCCACTTCTTTCACAGTGGTATCAGTCTTTGCTTTGGTTTTAATACAAATAAAATAAACTTGTTATGTCTAAGGTTTAACTGCTATCTGTTACACGCTGAAAAAATGCTAATAATGGGAATCTAAAGTCAGTCAGACATTGGCTCATGTTCCCTTCTCTCTTGCCAGGTTTGGTCATCTGATGAACTTTCATTTGGCTTCCTCTCCAACTTTCTAAAATCTCTAGTATAGTCCCAGTTAAAACCATTGGCCGTCTTTTATCTACTGACTTTAAGATGATAAAACTCAAAGACACTAGACTGACCTTTCAATCACCCACAATTCATTGTGCCTTCTATTTTTATGCAGGACCACTGAGGCCTAGAAAGTTGTATAAATGAAAGAGGATTGACTTGGCGCTGTGAATTAACTGCATTGTATGTTCATATTCAGATATGTTTTTTCTTTCATTCTCCCTGAGTCCTAAGGAAGTGACACTAATGCAGATGTATTTTAACTCTGGGCCCTTTTATTTGAGCATAGACGCGAAAGAATGCAGGTCTTAGCGCATGCTGCCAGGCTTTTACGTACCACTGTTTTATTGTTTCTCTCAGCCAGCCAAGGAGATGTCACACTAGGAACAAAAGGTGAACTTGGAGTGCAGCCAGTTAAAGGACTGAGCTCTTGTCCTGTCATATCCATGCAGATGGGTGTGCTATCCAATAGGGATGCTGGTTTTATTCCTATTTTCCAATATTATGTTTATAGTCAATTTAGTGTAGTGTCTACAAATCATCTAATCTTTTGTTCTCAGCATGGGGCTGGCACAGAGGAGGCAGCACAGAGCTAATGTGACACTGTTGATACCCTTTGTGATAGCACTGATGACACTGAGAGCATTTTTGTGTCTAGACACTTTTGACTGTTGTCTCATATCATACATGCAGTTAAATGTAACACAATGTTGCAGTGTGAGATTTCTCTATCAGTTCAATCTTGTTTGCTGTGTTTTTGAAATGCTGTAGCGGCTTGTGATGTTTTTTTGTACACCAGGGCCGTGTAATGTATCACACATGCAGATGTACTGGACGGCTGCCCAGCTTCGGTGAATTACGTGTTTCTATTGCGAGGATGTTTGTATGGATGTAATCCTGTTCAGATTCCAGAAATGTTAGTTTCAGCTATTCAGCATAACTCACTGCATCCCTGTGACCTGATAGTAATTAGCCTGTACCATTTGGTCTTCCTTACACTACGTGGTTCAGTAGGCATGACCTATAAACAGAAAAACAACCCAGCTTCTCTCCATATGCTGTTGTCAATTTGAGCTTTGCACCTGTTCTTCTGAAAAGGCTTCATATTCTTCTTCCCTTTTCTGTTTCTTTCTGTGACCCAGTGAAAGTCTATAACCCAGGGACACTGGGTAACTGTACCGACATTAAAATAGCAAAGAGCATGTTAGTAGATTCGCTACTTTCCTGTCTCCTGGAGTGAACCTATAAATAGCCTCTCACTCTGGAATAGAGTTTTCCCAAGCGATGCAGTCAAAAGCCAGAGGAACAGCTGCGTTAAAGCCAAGTCTGGTTAGATCAGCGGATGTCAGATGAGCAGATCACCGTCTCTCTTCGGTCTCTTTTTTTATGTCTCACCCCTCTATTTCCCTGTTATCTCACATTTACTTCACATCTTTCCCCTTGCTCCTAATCTGTCTCGCTGTCTGTATTTCAATTGTGCGGAAGGGTTTGTCTTTGTCTCTAATATTCTCCCCCCTTTCTGCCTGTGCTCTTTGCAGTTTGCTTGTCTTTCTTAATGTTTTTTTTTTAAATTTGTGTCTCTATCATTTTATCTTCCCTCTTTGCTTCACTGTTCTCTCATTCTGTCTTCCTGCCTCCTTCTGACTCTTTATTTGAGATGTTGTCCTTCTAGTCTTCCACAATGTCTCTGCCTCTTTGTCCTCGTCCTGCACACTTCTCACTGTCAGCTTCTCTCTTTGTCTGCCTTCCTGTGTCACGTTTTATCTGTCGCTCTCTTGCTCATTATTACCAGGCCTCCCCTGTGTACTCTGTTAATTGGTGCAATCCTAATATTAACAATGCTCATCTGTCTTGTTATAAAAAGCTCCCTGGAAGTAGGTAGATGAACTACATAAAGTATATGTTGATTTAAAATTGCATTACATTGTCTTCAGGTCATATCTCCAGATTGGCAAAGAGCTGAAGAAGTGTAGAATGGGAGCTATAATCTGTCCAGTGTGGTCTTATCGGACTTTATTTTTTTTTATTGTCAGTTAAAAGTGAATTCCTTCATGTTGTTTGTACTGATTTGGCTATTTTAGCTGATGAAATGTGCTAACAAGAGATATAATATGAAAATGCATCATTATTTACAAAATCTAAATATTATTCTGCAGGTTTTATACACTCTATTAAACTATACAAAGCGACTTACACATGATAAGCAGTCATTGTAACCATAGCTATTAACCTAACATGCATGTCTTGTGGGTGGGAGGAAGCCGGAGTACCCGGAGAGAACCAACGCATACATGGGGAGAACATGCAAACTCTACACAGAAAGGCCATTGGACAACCCTCCCCGGCCGAGGCTTGAACCAGTGACCTTCTTGCTGTGAGGCCACAGCGCTAACCACTGCACCACCATGATGCCCATTCCTACTCTGAGTCATTCTTTGTGGGAAATAAGTCTGCCAGTAACTATTCCAACCATCTGATTTCATGCTGAGCATGTTGCGAGTAGTTTTTCACACAACAGCGGGGCACTGTAAAGTTGTTTACTTTGCAGAGAAGTTGGAGGTGAGCAGCCTGTAGCCCATAGCTCATATTGCAGCTCATGGTGACAGCTCCTTGTTTTGTTACACCTTACAATATTTTGAAAAAAAAAGAGAAAATATTCCTGCAGCTTCTTAACTAAATGGTGTTTTTTCCCTGTTTATTCATATTTGCATATGAAAAATTGTGTATCAAATCTGCTGAAAAGTGATCATTCCTCAATGAATAAACACCATATATCTATTTTCCATGAATGTTGTTGAAAATGTTGGTTAATTTCTGTAAATTTAGGGATTTAGGGAATCAGTAAGTTCTGAAAGGTGTCATTATTCATGCTTTATTCCCCTGCAGCATTTATCTGTATACTATCTCTGCAAAGTTTTTTTAATCAGAACATTTTGTCCCTTTTTCAGTTTGCCCATTAACACATGCCTCCTGCTGCTACTTCTCTCCCCGTCTCCCTCTTAGTTTGACATCACAAATGTGTATAAATAGCCAGCAGATGGATTCTCCCATAACACTCTGCTTCAGTGCCTCTCCCCCACCCTCAGTGTAACCTTTGCCGGTCAGTCAAATGAACTAGAAGAAAGAACTTGTTTACATATCTGCACTGATCTGCAAAGCTATCAGTTTGTGACTTCATTTACACTGCCTGGCCAAAAAAAAGGTAGTTACCTAAGCAAATACAGACAAGCTGTTGGATAATTACTGCATTGGCGATTATCTTTCAGCTAGCAACAAGGCATTTAACCCCAAATACTGCAATAAGTAGCTTCTCTTTTCCCAAATAACCATGTGAAATAACACATCCCATGGTCATGAAATAGAAAACACGTTGATCCGTTTAAGAAGGGTTGAATAATTGGCATGCATTAAGCAGAAAAAAAAACATCTAAGTAGATTTCGGAAACTACTAAAATTAGTTTAAGATACTTTCTAAGCAGTCAAACCAGGAATCTTTCTGTGTGGAGTTTGCATGTTATCCTCGTGTTAGTGTGGGTTCTCCCCGTGTTAGCGTGGGTTCTCTCCGGGTACTCCGGTTTCCTCCCACAGTCCAAAGACACATTGGGGATAGGCTGATTGGAGACTCTAAATTGCCCATAGGAGTGAGTGTGTGTGTGCATGGTTGTTTGTCTGTGTGTTGGCCCTGTGATGGACTGGCAACCTGTCCAGGGTGTACCCCGCCTCTCGACCGTTGACAGCTGGGATCGGCTCCAGCCCCCCGGCGACCCCGTTCAGGGAGAAGCGGTAGATAAGGGACAGATGGATGGATGTTTTCTAAATAATATTAAAAACTAGAAGGGATAGTGGGGAACCACAGTCTTTGAGAAATAGTCTGAAAGAATCCTGAACAATCATGACTGGTGATAATTTAAAGGTTTGGTGAAATCAAATCAAAGACAAACAACTGTAGAACTTGTGGCTATAGCTATGACCGTTTGCAGACACACACACACACACACACACACACACACACACACACACACACAATACAAAGGGAACACAAGGAATTGGTTCTGAACAGTTCTGCAGCTCTAGCAAAACCACTAATCCCTGAGACTACTTGGATAAAAAGGCTTTATTTTGCTAGGCAGCATAAAGATTGGACTGGAACAATGGTAGGAGGCCATGTTATCTGATGAGTACAGGTCTACCCTGTTCCAGAGTGATAGGCACATTAGGGTAAGATGAGAGCCAGATGAAATTATGCAGCCATCTGTAGGGCCTACTCTACAAGCCTGTGGGGGCAGTCTATGTTTTGGGGTTGCTGCAGTTGGTCTAGGTCTAGGTTTAGCAACATTATATACCTAAAGACTAAAGTCGCTTGAATATACTGAATGACTGAATGGTATTCCACTGACCTGGTGACACAGGCATATTTCAAGATGATAGTGGTTTCCATTAGACTAAAACTGTGAAAGTATGAACAATATACAAATATTTTCACACATGGATCGCCCAACACAGAGTCTCGGCCTTTGGAATATGTGGTAGAGATGGCTTTGCATGGTAGTCAGATTCTCCCATCAACAATAGAAGATTTTGGTGAAAAATAAATGCAACACTGACTGGAAATAAATCTTGTGACATTGCAGGCATTTATTAAAACAATGCCACAGAAAATGTGTGCTGTAATCAAAGCTAAAGGCCGTCTGATGAAATATTAAAAATAGAGATTGTATAACCCAGCAAGAGACTTTATTTGACCTGTAGTTATACAGTGATGTGGTTTGTTTTCACTGTTACACTTTTGTGCACCATGATATCTGCACACACCCCATAAGGGGGAAACCTTAGACAGCCATTTACATGTTCATGTGCATGCATGCACACTTTGCTGCATATATGAGCAGGAGACTGAGGAGATGTGTGCTGGCAGTGTAGACAAATGAGTTGTAGAAGATGATGGACTCAGGGGAGGTGTTAGGTGGGTTTAAGGGAAGACAAGCTCAGTCATCCAGTACTCCACAGTCAATTGGGTACATACATATTTTAAAGGTGGACTGAAGCTTTTGGAAATCCTATTGTACAAAGTCCACAACCAAGGGATTCACTATAAAGTATCTATCACCCTTGTTCCTTTTTTTGGAGCCTACATGTTTGTACCATAGTGCACTTACATAATGCCTGCCAAGCGACTGGTTTCAGCACACCTTAAACATAGAGTGAACAGCTGCTTTTAGCCAATCAGTTGGACAGTTTTATCAGGCTTGGCTCATCGAGAAGAGGGCTTTAAAGAGACAGGAACTAAAGTGGATGTCAAGAAAAACCTAGAGGAGTTTCAGCCATAAATTATGAGATTATTTTATACTTATCTTTTTATTCATCAGCTTATACCCACATTGAGCTTCTTCCCTATAGTTTTGTGGTGGGAGCATGAATTTAAAATGTCTGGCATGCAGCTAATTTATTCACAGGACTTACGTATAATAACTAATATTTCTTAGCTGTAGCTAGAAATAGAATAGGGTGTTTTTGTGAAAGGTAACAAGCTTTATTCAAGAGAAAGTAACATCCACACCACAAACACTTTACTTTGCTGGCCAATACTTTATGTTTTCTTCATTTATACAGTTTTGTTTTCAGATAATATTTTCTCTGTTTAGTGTTTTGTTGATTTGCTCTCTGGTCTACATCAAGCAGTGTTGCTCATAATTTATGAAATTGGCACTGAGATAATATGTTTTTTAATCATAGTAAACAAACACTTAACATCTCACTCATAGTGGGTGTGTTTAAAGTTTGAGTCTTCCAACACTAAGTTAGTTAATGAGTTTATGAAGCATAAGTAACTACATTATCCAGTGGAGTGCAGAGAGGCCTAACGGCAGGAACAGATATCATCTGATGACTTAGTCAGACTTTTTAGGCTGAGTTTATTGGCATTGTTAAGGGGTTGGAATGAAATTAGGAAAATGGCAACTGTGTCCATGTCATATCATTGTCAAATGTAATCCAATTTGACCCGGCAATCCTCTTGAAATGGACAGACCACTCTCTTGGGCTCTTTGGTAATGACATTGTTCTTAGCCCTCCAGAAACACTCACGTTTCATTGGGTATATCTATACCCTCCAGTGGTCTTCTGGTCTTTGGTTGTGTGTCTTCTGTGCAGCTCCTAGAATAAAAATGGGTTGGTTGGAAAAAAAAAACAACTCCTCAGTGTAAGCGCATTTTAGTTTAGCGTCATTGTTTGTGGGTGTTACAGAGGGGTCGTGTAGCCATTTGATGTACACCACTGACAAACAAATTCTACTTTGTTGACAGAGCACATAATCTGGTCTGATAGCTACTTGTCAGGTGTCACTTTAAAGAGAAACATTGTATTTTTGTTTTAAGTGCTTCATGCTAACCCTGCTGGAATTTGAGTGTCTCCTTGAAATGCACCAATCTGCTGCCATCAAAAGCCTTTGAAAAATTGCAAACTAAAGGAATCTCTGTGGATGGCATGTGCTCAGCACATGTGTGCCTGAAATATTTATAATTGTAGGATTTCAGTGCCACCAAGGCTTTAAACTAAAATAATTTAACTCATTTCCTCTTTCTGCTGAAGGGACAGGGAATCTGAGTGCCTGCTTGTGTAAAGCTAGGGCTGAAGTGAATGGTTAGGAACAGCTGCATGCAGTGACTGTGCCAAGCAAAGCATGACAGTGAACTGCCATGCAACTCTGTTCACTCACTCGGACACAAGAAGGAACATTAAAAGGCCCGAATGAGCCCAACAGTGTCATCCTTTTTGCCCTGTGGAGCTATCAGCATCAAGAGCCATATGTGCAAATCAACTGGAGTGAGCATATACACACCCCATTTTTATCTAATTCTATATGCATTTGAACATGCATACTATGGATGGCATTGTAGCTGCTGCAGTTCCCCCCTTTGTTATCCTTTACAGGTTTGCAACTTGAATGTAAACATGCATATTGTATAATTTAAAAGCAATTAATATGTATTTTTTGTTGCTTGCTGACATAAAAAAATGGATGATTTCATGAACTTGATCAGGGGTTGTTATTATAGCCATCATTGTTTCTGTCTTCGTTGTTCCATTTAATTTAAAATGCTTTTTTTCTCTCTAGGAGGCTCAGAAAGTAAACAACCCTGCCAATAATCCGGCAGCAGACAGACCACTAAAGGGTCCTGATGAGAAGGAGGAGGCACCAGCCAGCGAGGTGGGATGGATGACTTCAGTCAAAGATTGGGCTGGTGTCATGATCTCCGCTCAGACGCTCACTGGCCGAGTTCTGGTAAGTTTTCTTTCCTCTGACAGGATATTTTAATGCCCAAGTCAAAAATCCAAGCCTCTTAAACATGTTGGACACATAATTTGGTGGACCTAACAGTACCTAATGCTGAAGCAACCCTTTGTACTTTCTTGTGACTAAGTGGACTTTCTAATAATTTTCACACACAACTTTTTAAATGGATCAATTTTACAACATAGCCATAACAATGTGCACACTTCTTCACCTGTTATATGCAGGTCCCTAAGGAGCCATAATGTAGGGCAATTAATTTGGCTACATAGCCAAGGAATGCTCAGTCCTTACTGAATCTCAGTGAGCTATTCTGCTGGCACTGTGCAGCCTCCTCTATGCTACAGTGCCCTCTGTGCAGCATACTTTAGCTTTCTTTTGCTGTATCTCTTCCAGCTGAACTGATGAGTGTGTGTGTGAGTGTTTTTTGTCAGTTGTGTGACTGTGCATGTACGTGTTTGTGTGTATTACTGTAAAGGGGTTGTCAATTACAAGATGTAGCATAAGTTGTGTTTGTGCAATAGATAATAGACTGCCACTGTGTCTTGTCAATTTGCTTTCATTGCAGCTTATCTCCGCCGTTGACTTATTTTTTCTTCACATGCCACCAGAGCTCATTCTTTATCTTACACGTATTTGCAAACTTGACAGCAAATGTACGTATTTGTACTTTGTTGATTGTTGTTCTTATTCCAATAAAGTCACAGTTAATTCTGTGCATCTTTCTAGTAAAACAACAGCTTATTAAACTACTATTACTAAATAGATAAGTCTACAAAAGTGCAACGCTTTAATTAAGTCCATACCTGAAATGTTTTCTTGTCCTCTCCTACTCTTTCTTTTTCCAATGTATGCTACATAAACCTACTGTGTGCTCTGCACAGTTGGTTAGCACTTGGTTGCCTGTAACTAATAGTTTTACTCCATTAGCTCCATTTAATAATTTGTAATGTCTAAACACAAGAAACACTCATTCAAGATGAACCCTTAATAATATAAAAATAATTAAATAATTTCACAAACAGTTTGAGACATGAAGCATGAATGTGCTTTTGTTTTATAGTATCCTTATCTAAATGTATTCATTTTTGTAGTTTTTGAAAGTGTTGACTGATAATATATAAAAAGTTTTTTTAAGGATTTGATAATTTTTATTTGTTATATGTAGTGAAACTCATTTTTAAAATCTATACAACATCTACAGTCAGCTGTACATGTATAAAGAAGCAGCAGTTGGAGTAAGGCTAGAGATAGATCCAAACTAAAATGTTAAAACTATCATTTTTTGCCGGAATATGACAGTTTTTCTTGCTTCATGAGAATAGTTCAAGTTAAGAAACACCCAGACCCGTTTTTTTTGGAGTGAATAAGATGAAAGACCCTGAAAGGAGCTGTCAAACTACTAAATGAGCTTCTCTTTCATCACTACTCTCCTCACACAACTCTGCTGGCACGGACACAACTCTCTTTTCCGTATATTTGCGAATATTTCTGAGTGTTCGCTGAGTTAGTGTGTGAGGGTGAAAACAAAGAAACATTGAAAGATACTTGCCAGCAGAAACAGATGGGCAGAGGGAAAGTAAATGAGTGTGTTTGTGACGATTGGGTAGAAATGAGGCACTTGCTGCTTTAGAGGGGTTTCTAGGCTTAGAGGTATCCCAGTGTATCACCTACTGTGATTTGTGCTACTTATAGTGGAGCTGATAATTCTACCCAGCAGGTAATGTTTACTTATGTGCTCATTGTAATAATCTGCAGCACAGTACTGCAAGTATGCAGTATTTTGTGAAAGTGAGTAAGTAGCCCCTCATGTGGGTGGAATATGTACAACTAGGAGTTTATGTATTCAAGTCTTTCTGGACATATGGAGTACAAGCTCTATAGCTTTTGTGGCTTAGTATGCTTGATGTGTATGCGTGTGGTGTGTGTGCGCGTGTGTGTGTAGGTGGGTAGGTAATTTTTGTGGAGCTTTTGCTCTCCTATCAGTGCTTTACTGCAGATCAAAATTGCAATGAGTATCCATGTACACAGAACCCGGCTGGTTACCATAGCAACTGCTGTGTAGTGGCACACAGTCATCTGACATTAGGGGGCTGTCTGCCTGGGCAGAGCAGAGCAGGGATAACCCACATACACAGTATATGTCTTGCACACACACGTGGATACACACACCTTCATACAAGATGCAGTGTGTGTCTCGTCAGATCTTTATGCAGGTGCTTCTCTCACCAGCCAGAGAAGAGACAAAAGCAATCTCAGATGGATTGCCTCTGGTAGGGAAAGCCCTCCATCCCCATTCATTTGTTTTCCTTGATGACTTTACTGTTAGTGAAAGATTAAGTGCATCATCAGGCTTATTGAATTAACATAACTTCTCCTATGGTTTGGCAGTATCGAGTGCTCACTGCTGTTTCTTTCTCTGAGGCTTCAGATGCAATACAAATACATTTAGATGTAAATGTGTCAAAATGGGATTTTCTGTAAAAAAAAGAGCTTTATTGTAACTATAATAAATGTGATCAGCCTGCTGTTACTTTTACATTTCCTACCTGTTGCTGCTGCTTCTTAGCTTTGTTTAGGTAAAAGATAGACCACCATGGATGGGGTTTATTTAAAGGATGCTAAAAGTATACTGAAGTCACTAAGCTACTTTAAATTAAGTAAATCAATTAAAAAGTGTCAAATCTTTTTGTTGCACTTGCTATAAAACTCAAAAACATCCTTTCTTATTTTATTATATTTATTATATTTTTTCCTGAGTGTCTTCGTGTAATAATAACCGGTCTGGACCCAATGCAAACTTTTATAAACTAGTACTACAGAACTCAGCTACTGAAGCATAAGTCTCAGGATGCTTTTGTGCAGCCACAACTCAAGAACTACACATAAATTATTTTCACTGGGACATCACACTGAAACAGAATTGCAGAACTTTAAGTCTTGAAAATGACATATTAATACTTTAAATAAGCATTTGCATAAGTCTAGTCTATTGACATGACAATGGGGGATGCAGGAATATGGTGTTAATTTGTCAATAAGTCATTTTTCATGTCAACACAATAATTTCCAGTTAATCATCAACTATACTAAAAAACAAAGTATGCCATAGATTTTACGGCTTTGTTACTTAACAAGGAACCAGCAACCAACATTATTTGTTTTAAACGAGACTCAATCTGACGTCCAGACAGTCCGGTCCGGCATTTTGCTGCAGAATAGTAGCAGAGTTTTCTCCATCTTTCAGTCGGCTGCTTAGACTGGACATTAGGGGGAGGATCTCTGCAAGGAGATTAACTGTCAGTACTATTTGAAAAGTTACTGTCACATTTATTTTACAGATGAGGTGAGGCTGCGTATAACAGGCTAATGTCCTTTGTATTGTAAAGACATATAACCTGCAACCTGTGTACAGTTAAATGTTATTAGTAAATTGTACTTAATTAAAGGTCAAACTGTGTTAAGACACTTTTGTTTGTGTGCAAGGTCTAACTAACTGTGCACTTTCTGTTACATGAGATGTCACATTGGCATAAGTGAGTGCTTCAGCACACCTAGTTTACATTAAATGGACCCAACAGCCAATGAAGCTCTGCACAATGAATGATTAATTTGAGTCATGAATTCTCTGAACAATGGACTTTTTTCACACAAAAAGGAAACTGTTCAAAGCTCCTTCCAGCCGAGGCTTGAACCAACAACTTCCTTGCTTAAATAATATAATATATAAATGATAAAAATATTTAATTTTTAAATGGCCTATTAATTTCAGTCTGGTGTTACAACAGGAAAATAACAATAAACTGCTGGATAGCAGCTACCAAGGACCTGAGTTTGACACCTCTGCATTAACAATAGGCAGCATATTGGCCAAATAGCAGTAAATGTGTCAGCAGCGCAATAGTATCAGAGTAGTGCCACGCCTCCTTTGAATTATAATAAAGAAAAGCATGACACACATGTAGGATGACATAGAAGTTTGTCTTTATTCTTCTTTGCATGTAGAAAATGGAGGTAAAGCCCCAGCAATCTACTTGTTTTAGGGCCTTCCAAACACTATTAGGGGAAATGACCTTGTGAATTTTAAGGTTTTTTTGTTTCAATCACTTTCATGATGATGTATTTTTTACAAGTTAATGTTTGGGAAAAAAATGCTATAATACCCAGTTTGAAATTATTCAGAGGAGCTTGGATGAATAACGTGTGGTCTAATAGCTGTTAAAGTCATTCTTTGAAGACTTTGGGGAGCAGCAAGCGAAATGAAATAACCAAGTACCAGCGGACAACCTTGGGTTTGACAGTGGATAGCTCATCAGTTTTTTGACAGTTTTATAACCCCAGTTGCTTTGTCAAAAGACCTCATTAAGCACTCAAGGACACAGCGTTCGAGGAAGGAAGTGACTTCTTTGACAGCTCGAAATATAAGTTGGGTGAAATCTTGTGCCGCATTATTATCATATCTCAACTTACTGATTTCTGCATAAATGCTATAGTAACAATGCATGTAATCCGATAATGTCCAAGAAAAATAGCAAGGATTATAACCTCTGAATGTAGATATTTTCCCTATCTCTCTGTGCAGTGGATTTGCACCGCATGGTGGGTCCAGAAATAGGTCAACCCTGCCATCTTTCTTAATGGGATCTTGGGTGGCAACCAGGGACCATCTGTTCAGATGGCCTGCTCTCTAAGCCCTATGGTCATCCCTCTGCCTATATCCATCTACCCTTACAGCACATGGCACTCTGCACATTGACCCCTATCATCTGCAAATACAACACATCTGTCGATCCTTACAGTAAGGGGACATGACACTGATTTTAACTGCTGTTATAATAAATCCTACACAAATTGCAGTGTAAGGCAGAACAGTCTCTGACAGGAAGCATGGTTTACTTTGTCACACTTTCTTCCTCTGTGTATCTTTTTGCCAGCGATTACTCTTGTGTTATCCACTTATGTGTGAAAGGTTACCTAATGTGAATGTGTATTGGCACATGTGCAATGTGCAAGTGTCTTATTATGTTTCACTGTGTCCTCAAAAATCCCAGTGAGGAGAAAATAGGTTTCTCTCACACTCCCCATGACTGCCTTCCTTTCTGCACAGGGAACAGCTGTCATTTACAGTGTTCTACTTTTCAGACTGATTGTTAATGTTAGTGCAGTGTGTGTCTATGTGTGTGTTTACTCTTATATATGAGAACATGAGAACACTTTTGTGCTCACAAAGTCCTTTTAGGCTTGCATAAGTATACATGCTTTTCTAGGTGCTGCATAAGTTTGCTTTCCTGGGTTTATCTATTACTGTGTAG
>JBAMHV010000017.1:14811437-14824377 GCA_037177535.1 Pseudomugil gertrudae
GTACTTTTTTTAGCGTGCGCAACGAGTTTGCACGCGTTTTACTACACGCAAACCTTTAGTAAATCTGGCCCCAAGACAGCAAAAACAGAACTACTTTAAGCATATATGAAATAAAAAAAATATTTTTGTAGACATTGTTGGTGCTATTTTTTTAATTTCATGACACAGAAGGGATTTTGCTTAGTTTAGAATTTGCTCTTACACCATGACCACAGGTCACAGTTTGAGATCAGTCCTGCTGGTTTGGTTTATCTCTAGGCTTCTGCTACAAGAAACACAAGTCATCCTCCCAGTGATGGAGGATTGTATGATGAGAATAAGAAGGTGATGAGAGGGAAAGCAGAGTGTTACAGGAGGAAATGGCAGGGAGCCTAGGTATCGTGTTGTATAGCTTCAGCTGATTGATATTCACACCCTGTTTTCTCACCTGAGACGGACATAGTGCTGCACATCTAAGCTTACAAATACTCTATATGACCACAGAGCACCTCATAATTCAAGCTTGAATTTCCCAACACGAAGATAAAGCTCTGGAGACACATTCAGCACCCCTCCTGACACCATGTAGTGTACTTCTCCCCTGTTACGTTTTATCTATCAGCTTTCTACTGCTATTAAATTTTCAGAACACTAGGGAGTTTTACATCTTTAAAAGGGTTGGACTCAATTTATCCTCTTGACTGATTTTTCCTGCAGCTTTCCTTTAGGCTTGTCATAACTCTGGGGCTCTATGTGGAATGACTCATCTTTGCTTTGCTTTTTTCCACCTCTTTTCTTATCTATTAACCCATCCGCTTGCTACCTGAGCCTCTATTGCTAAAGTGCCAATGACACAAACTAGGCTTGCAGCATCCCCTTTATCCTTGGGCTGCTTCACCCTCCCTCAAAACTGTTTTGTAGAAGAAAAGGTCAAGAAATCAGACATAAAAGGGATGTTTCACTTAGCTGGCTATCTGGCCTTTTCCTTATTAGATCACTTGCAGTGATGTTTCTGAGACACTGCGGCGACAGCCTGGATTAATTTCTTTACTTGACGTACGTTCTAGAGAAATCTTCAGGGATCAAACAACGTAATACAAAATTGAAATGAATAACAGAAAAAAGTTCTGCCATTTTGCTTTCAGATGTTTTATTTTTTCATTAAACATTTCTGGTGGCATTAACCTTGAAGTGTGTCCAAAATCACTTAGTAATTACAATAAAAGCCCGCTGTAGCTGTTGGACAAGTGTTCAGTGCTATTAGAAAATTGAAATATTGCCAAGTCAGTGACTGCAGTACTGTTGATCTGTTTATGGTTTATGCTAAAATTCTTTATGCTCTGAAGAAACCTCAAGCTGAAGAATGACACGGTGATCAGAATTTAGATGGCATTTACAGTAAGCAGGTCAGACTGCAGGTGATGGGCAAATGGACAGACAAGAGGCGCTCTGTCATGCAAGCAAATAATCTGTAGAGAAAGCAAACAGATAGGCAGAAAATTGTGTGTAGTGATCCAGGCAGTTAGAAAGGTTCTCTTGTTTGTTACTTGCAGCTCCTTCTCACTGTCAAAACAATGCTCCACACGCCTTATCTTCATCATGGCTGCTTGGTGGGGTCATTGCAAAGATTGCTGTGAGTCAGAGCCTCAAGGATGACGCACACCTGATGAATCAAAGCCTGCAGCATCAGCATCATATATATATATATATATATATATATATATGCACTGCACTAATAATTTTTCCCGTCATTACAGTGTTATTACAGTTACTATCAATAATATAACAGTGATAATAATATATTGGCACTTTTCAAGGCACCCAAAGATCTTGACAGTGAATCCAATAAAAATGTGGTACCTTACTAAAATTAAAATAAATAAAATAGATAAATAACTAAAACAGCAAATCAAAGCTGTTTTAAGAGATAAAGCAACCTGCTGATTGGCTAAATATAAAATGTCATAGTAGGTCTTATCAGATGTCTTATCAGATCAATATATGTTTATATATTGTAGGATATGTGTCGTCATTATCTGTTTTTTTATAAAGATGCTAGTTTTACTGCTTTTACTAAAGGTCACCTAAATCCAGACTTTATAATAGTAAAGGACTTGAACTGTAGATCTACTTCTTAAATTAGCAGTGCTAATTTTCTCCTTATTACCAAATCTGTCCACAAGTTAAAAACAAACATCTTTTAATATGGTTAAGATCTGAATACATATTAAACCTATTCCTATAACTCAGGGGTGTCAAACCAGTTGTTTCGCAGCACTAAATCAAATGGATCTAATAGGTTATTGCCAACCTAATCATTCATTTCGGGCAGGTTTGTTAGAGCATGGAGACGGCAAAAACCTGCTGGAAGCCGGCCCTTGAAGACTGGAGTTTGACACCCCTGCGATAACTCCATCAATTAACTCCCCACTGAATGTACTTGGAAGTTTTGTTATCGCTTGGATTTTGCAGGGCATCATATTACAAAATATTGTCTCATTAATTAGTAGATTTTTCACTCAGCAGTATTCTCTCAGTAATGTTTATCTTCTGTCTGCCCTTTTCCTCCACTGCAGTCTTACTTCTCCACAAAATTAGTTTTTTTTTGCCAATCAAATTAACTCTTTGATGTCCTTGTCCAATATTTGTTAGAAGTAAATTTGCAGTGACTTTGTAGAACTTCTTTAACGAATTCTTGAAATAAACCTGGATGAGTCATCTCTTCCAGAAAATCCTGAGGAACATTTTTCTTTGATGTTTTGCTTTGTTTGAATTTTAAGGGATTTAAACTACTCAGGCAAAAACATTGGTTAATAGAAACCTTCCTCTGGTCTCCAAATACAAAGTATTTGGCCTTTTTAGAAGCCTTGCCAACAAGCCTTGAATAAACTAAGAGCGCTGGAAATGCTAATTGTTTGCTTGACAGCTGAGTGCCCCAGAAGGTAAGTAAAAATTTGTTTATATGCAGAAATACAACCTGTTGGTAATTCCCTTTTGTTTATTTGTGTTTTGCTGCGTATAGGGTATATTTGGGCTGCAGCCTTTGGGCAGAGTGCATGTAGAAAGCATTCAATGACAACAACGGCAAATAGAAAGAGCAGCAGTCAGTTTAAGTTGCTGTCACACGTGCATATTGTACATGCTCCGTCAGCAGAAAGTCGACTTTCACATAAAATCCTCTGATACAGCAGCTTCTGCTGATGTTTTGTAGACATACAGATGAATTTTAAAATAGAAATTCCACGAGAACATTGTTGGATTCTAGTTTATTTTGTGAGTTCTTGTTGTTTTTTTTGTTAACCTATTTAATTTCTGTTTTTGCAAAAGATTCAGCTGCAGTGATGAATTTTAGAGAATGGATTTCTATTTCAAAATCTTTCCAATCTAATAAAGAGACTTTCTTTCTTATCAGTATCACCAGTAAGAATTCTTCTATGTACAGGGAGTTTATTTACTTTCTTACAAACATTTTTACTAGCAGTGAAAGAACGAAAGACTTTATTCAACATCAGTAAAGGTTCCCAAACCAAAACTGAAACTTGACTGTCTCCCCCAGTAAGATCTGATTAACGTCTAAATGACCTGAACATAGCTCTGATAGTGTTGCTACATACCTGGAGCGGACTAAACATCAGGATACTTTCCCTGTGGGGACTGATGAGGAATCACATCATTAACATTCAACATTTTTTTGGTGGAGGCTTTATATGGTGTCTGTCGATGGCTCTGTAAAGCAGGAACTGTTTCTTCTTCTCAGCTTGTCTCATCACCTATACATCACCATGGCTGAGTCACAGAGAGGGGGTGAATGTGGGAGTGAAGGGATCAGTGGAGATGCGGCTGACTGCATCCCCAACCTTTGCTTTATGGGGTGGACGGGTTATTGCTGCAGCAACATCCGTGGTGGAAGATGGATGATGTGGTTCTACTCCTCCTGAAACGGACTAAAGAGGCAATAAAAAAAGCAACTATAGAATAACATTTTATTTCAGCAGGAAACACCTTTATGCTGTGCTGGCAGCGCTTTAGAAGGTGAATGATTGCATGTCAGCTTGTTGTGTAGGCATTGCCGTGTTAGCTTTTCAATCCCTTTCTGACCGTTCCGTGTCTCTATGGATGACCTGGTCAAAGAAATGTTCTCAGGTTTGTTCTGAAAATGCTGCTGTCACTTGTGTCATGTTTTCACTTCTAATTGCTTATCAGAGGAGTCAGCTCAGTTGGGACCATCTGCTAAGCCAGGTTTCAGATCCGTTTTCCCCCACTGGGATTTTGTTTCCTGGGATGGGACAGCCACACTATGTCCCCAAAACACACCACCTCCCCAAGCCTGCCACTTACTGCTCACAGTTTCCATGAGATCACTGGGGGATGATCACAGGTGATGTAAGAGGCATAGGAAGGGAGGGAGGGAGGATTTTCGGATCTTAGGCTATGATCAGGCATGTGAAAATGAGCGAAGGACTAAGGCAGAAATGTTAGCACCATTTTTGGAACTGTGCAGCTTTTTCCTCTTAAAACAGTAATAGGATTAGATTTGGGCTAATAATTTTGAATACTAGATTTTTTTAGGCTTTTCTTTACATCTTTCAACACAATTTTACATGATCCAGTCTTGTCTGTGAGTCATTTACAGAAGCTGACAATTTTGTTACAGACAATCACTTCAATTATGAGCAATGTCAAACGGCTAATTACATGGTTTGTGGGTCTGCCTTTGCCTTCGGCCCTAACATGCATCAGTATTGACTTCAAAGCCTCATTGCATCAAAGAAGGACCAGAAGTTGTGCAACTTAGCTAATTTCTTTCTCTTCTCTCCACTCTTCTGTATTTGACTGAATGCACACAAATATGTTTCATTATAGGATATTCAACAACAAATGATAAATGATAATTTATGTAAAATCCATTCTAATCCATAAAAATGTCTCCTGCAGTCTTAACAGTTGTATCGAGGAGAGCTCTTTTTTTTATATAACATGCACTGCCTGCATTATTTATAGCAGATAATGAGTTATAACTCAGTAAATTTCCCTCCTACTTTACAAACAGAATCACTGACCTTGCTCCTTCAGATAACCCTCTTTTTATTAAAATTACTTTAACTGTTTTGTTACTAATTAATTCTTTTTTTAATGTGTCTTGTCCTAATTAATTCTGTGTGTTTTAAAATTGTTTAATTGATAAAAAGAAGAAGCAGAGTACTCCATAATGAAGTTACTTAAATGAAGTTATACAATATAATCTCTGTTTTTACAAAAGGACCATAAGACCAGACGATCTCAGCCCTGAAAAAAACTGAAAAATGTCTTACCTTTGTTATTGTACTTTATGACTTTGTGGCAGCTGTGTGTGTTCTCCTGACCCTTTGTATTAAGTTATTCCCACAAGTAGCATATCACCGTATCAACAGCTCACATTCCCTGTGACTGCAATGAGCTGTAAAGCTTCTGTCTTTGTTTCTTATACTGTAAGGGTTCCTCTATCCTCCATATCACCTTTTTCTTTAAAAGATTGGCTTACACAGATTATTACTGTACATGTCCAGAGCCAACAAAATCCTGTCTGTTGGTGTTAATTAGCATCTTAATTTTGAGTAACTCAAAAAATTTCTGCAATTGCTCCAAGTAATGTGGTAAATATAAGCGACAATGAAGTATTAGAAAAAAGTTTTCAGGTCAAGGCAAAGTGAAAGTGTACAAATGTAGAACGCCTTTAGCGTGCACTTTTGTAGGCTGCAGATACAGTTTTTGTATATTTTAATGTTACAATGTAAAGAAAACTATTAGAGAGCAAAACCAACAAAACCCCAGGCAGACAAAAGCCTTATCATATACAAAGCCCACCTAATCAGTTATCCATGTGATTTAAGCCGCAAGGACAAATAAATAAAATAGGCCCATCATGGTACAGGATTACTAGCTGTGCAAGTGTACAATATATTAGTTTTTATTTGTTTAATTTACTCTACATACACATTTGGTGGTGCATTAAATGACTGTTTTTTTTCTGTTTCACAAATTGCCAGATCCAGCCCAAAGTCTCCATTCTGAGTATATCCACATTAACAATGGACAAATTGGCTTTGTTGACAACTGGTTGTCTGGTTTGTATCAAATCTGGCAGGTCTACAGCTGGGGATCAGTGGAAGAAGCAGGACAAGTAAACAACACACCCGTGAGAAATACTGCAATGAAATGAAGTCACAGTGATCTGAAAACACAGCTTTTGTCATGCATGACTCACTACAACAATGGTTTGACAAAGGAAGTGATTGTTGCTCCTCTGGCTTATCTCATGTGTTTATCATGTCAAGTGCAAGTAGCACAAATATTTGGAAAACCTTTACACTTGGGTACTCCATAACAAAGGCTAATTCAGGTTCTTGAGTCCTGTTTTGTGAGATTGTTTGATGCTGACTGTTGTCCCATCTCTTAGTCCCAAAAATGTCTGGTTGTGTCTTTGCATTTGATATTCAGTCTCTGGCCTGAGATGCAATGTTGTAAAGCAAAATGTGGTTGTCGTGTCAAGTTGTCAAGTGCAGTTTCTCAGTCTCAGGAAACTGGGGGTCAATGACGACTGCAGCTTGCATAATGAATGTCACTGTGCCATCAAAATGAGTCAACAGCACAATTTAAGGTAAAATGCAGATTTTTTTAAAGAGCGCTGCACTCAAGATGATATGTATATACAGATTCTTTATTATTTGACTAATTTAGCTTGTGGTCTTCCTTAGGATTCATCACTTAAACTTCACCATCCTCAGAAGTAGCTCATACCACAAATACACTGTATTACACTGCTCCAAAGTCCACTTTATTTTAAAGTATGTAAACTCAAATAAAACATGTACTGGGACTGATTTGTCACTGGATGCAAATTTATGCATCCAGAGACACTATAAATAAAGACACTATAGAGACACTATAAATAAAGTAAAACACATGTAATTAAAAATAATATGAAATTTAAATACTTTATTAATCTCCCAAAGGAAATGTAATGTAGTATTTATTTAATTAAATAATTGAGTTGTTAGTTAAGTTCTTGTTCTGGTGGGTGTGACTGTTGGCCTGTGTCTTGGCATGTAGAACCATCCTGTTTATTTCATGTGTTCTGCACAGATTAAAAAAAAAGTTAAAATATTTGCCAAAAATGCCTGATCTTAGAAACTGGATAAATGGATAGAATATTAAAACAGTTTTTACTAAAGCCCCGTCAGAAGTTAGGAATGCATCTTCTCCCTGTTGGCTCTAAAGGCATGAATGTACTGCACATTATGGCTTTCTTTGGTATTTTTAAACACACTAAAATCTTGGGTTTCCTTGAAATGTAAAAGTGAGCTTGAAAGATCTCTGGTTTATGATAAAGTTATCAAACATTCATCTTTAGAAAAGTGAATACCTTTGAGGCTGCAAACTGCTGAATTCTTCACAGAGGAGCATGTGGTGTTGAATATTGATATGGTTGTCATCAGTGCTGTGGCCAACAGTCCATCAAACCAGCAGACGATCGTCAGAGGAAAGGTAAGGTGAGGTGGACTAACTGATGAAAGGGGTAGACAGATATCAGCAGGTGTTCTTACAGATAGAGATAATAATAAGGTATGAATACATTTGCCATTTAATGTGATTTTTAGGTTTAATAAAAACAAAGTGATAAGATCTTATTAAGTTTTTCACATAAATTCCTTTATCTAAAATGTAATTGTGAATTTTTCTACACTTTTATGTTGGACTTTAATGAACATTATGTTAAAGAGCCTCGAGTGAAAGACTTAATGCCTCAGAGGAAAAATGAACACAAACCACTAGCAAATTACCTTTTTGTTCCTCTTCCACTATTATAATAGAAAAACCACAAAAGCTCACCACAAATCCATTTAGCAGGAATTAATTTGAATAAAATATCTGGACATTATTAATAAATCCTGCTTTCAGTCAACTATGGGTTTGTTTGGTCAAAGCAGCTGCCAACATGTTTACTGGGAGGGATATCTTTACCCCTGCTGCTGATGGGCAAAGGTAACAGCAATGTTCAAGGTCATTTGTGGCAGGGTCAAGGCATCAACCCATCTCAGTGACAGAGCTGGGCAGCTGTGTGTGGTTCTTGATGTGATGTGGCAAAAAGTAAACAAAGGCAGGATGCACTGAGCTACTGTTGCAGCTCATACGGTCCCTGCTGACAAACACAGTGTACTAATTCAGCTTTCTTCTCCCCTCAAATCAAGGTATTTTTTCTCCTGTCATTGCATCCCAACTCACCAGAATCCACTAGATTGCACCCAAGAAAAAAGTGCGATTTAACATGGATTTTACACATCTCATTAACCTTCAGGAAACTAAACAAAATCTCTATTTAATTAGATAAAGATCATGTCACCGCTGCATCTCCTCTGAGATGAAACCAATCCCCTGTATGGTCAGATCTAGGTGTCATAAAAAAAGATTTAGGTGTGATAGAAAGATAGTTAAAAAGAGACAACATATAGAGCAACAATGTTGTCTTGTTGTGCAGATGTTAGTGTGTCTGAATGTCTCGATGAGAAAGAAAAACAATCTTTCTAATTTCACATCTGAGCCTGAATATTCCCCTTGCAGCTGAAGGTATAATATTTATTTTAAAAAGAAGATTAAAGGTTCAGCTAAATTCTGTAATATCCATCAGACAAAGTAATTGCTCTGCATGAATTCTAATAGAAGTGACAATACTGTGATAAAGTTTTGATGTTATTACCTTTGGCAAGGATGATTTATGCTTTGAATTAAGGTACATAATGGGACTGCGTGGCAGTAACTGCTACCCAGGCAACTGTGTAGTGACCTGAATATATTATGGCCTGTTGGCCACATGCAGATTAAGGCACTTAAAGGCAAGCTTTTAACATTCACAGTGCAATCTGTTCTTCTTTCTCTATTTCCTATCTAATAAGTATAAAAATAAGTTAAATATCCATCAGTTTGGGCAGCATACCTCACAATACTGTGATAAAAAATAAGTGCATACAGTCACAACTGATTTAATTCATTTGATCATGATTTTATTTTGGCTAAATTACTAAGGATTTTTAGAATTTTACATTTTTCTTATTTTTAAGCCACAGTCATGCTTTAACAATGTTTGGGTTTGAATGAAACAGTTGCTAAGGCATGAATCAATAGCAGTGACATGTCGCAGTACTCCTCTGCAGCTTCTCAGCGTGCCTCATTTTTGAGTTGTAGTTTGTGAACACACACATAGTAAGAGAGCAGCTCTACCAATTGTTTTGTTGTACCTTGAAAAGACTGCCTGCTTTGCAGAAGTGTGAGGCGGTCTTGTGATGTTTTATTTTTACTTAAATTAAATGGTATGCAGGGAGCGTGAGAAAACAGAATTTGTTTATTCGGCCTGCTTCCTGCAGGGCTGCATGAAATACAAGTAGAAATCTTTGTGTCTCTTTATATTTAGGACTTTATTTTCCTTAATTGCACTTTAAATTTAAAGGGCAATTAGTTTAAGCACTACTTAATTTTTCTATACTAGTGACAGTTGTGGCCACAGGCTTTATATTTTCAGGTTGGCCGCACCTCTATCCATCTTATTCTCATGAGTGTATATCTCTCCAATGCCTGGAGGGACTTTGTTCAGATTTGGCTGTGACCTCACGTCTGTCTCATTCTTGTTAACACAATATATCAGGAATGCCTGGAGGAAATTTCATTACATCTGTCACAAATGTCATCTCAGACTCAAGGATGAACTGATTAAAATTAGGTGGTCAAAGGTCAAGGTCATTGTGACGTGTCAAAACATGTTTTTTGCTATAACTCTAACATTGGTGTGCTAATAATGCTAGAATTAATTAATGTCTGAATATGATGATTTCAGGCTATTTATATGCAAAAGGTAAAGGGTCAAAAACACTCTCCTGATCTCTATTTAAGAGCGTAACTCAGCCAATGAAGGAGAATTTAATGAGATATAGATTTTCATCATGAAACTAAATGTATCCAAACAAGCAAAAATGTCATATTATGCTGATTTAAGAAATGACCTTCATTGCTATTATTCTGAGGTCTCAGGAGTCCCAGAGGAACTGAAAACACCTGGAGCAGGTAGTGTAGAAGTTATTTAGCAAAGGTGTTTCTGTTTGATCGTGACCTTGAGATGAAAACAGCTAAGTGGTTCAGGCTATCTCCAAAAACCCCTCTGCATCAGCATATATAAAGATATAATCAATATTTAGGCATGCATACAGTAATATACTCTATTAAAACCTTTTGTCAGTTTAGATAATATTGTTTAGAGTTGAGTTTATTTTTATATTGATGGGTTTTTTTCTATTCAACATTTAGGGGGACATGTCATTTCTAATCGGTTGAACTAATGATAGGGGGTAGGGAAGGGGCATGTAGCAGTTGTAATATACAGTGATTCATGGATACATGCCAAAATAAATGGAAGTACAGCATAAAAGGCAAAATGAGAGTGTGCCATTTGTCAATACGGCAAACTTTAGAGATACTATTTTGTTTTTAATGCCACCTTTTTTCTTTAACACAACCAGAATCCTCTGAACAAGTTTTCTTATCATTTCCTAAACAGTTGTCACAACAATTCTTTGTTTAAGCTTCTTGAAGGACTTTTTTTATGGGATGTCGGCTGCCTTTTGCTCAATTCTCTGTTATGTTGATCTCACTCTGTTTCAATAAAGTTTGGATCCAGTCTCTGGGGAGTATTTATCACTCTAAAAGATGTTTTACCGCAAATTTTGTGTCTAGTTTTTATATAATTTGATAATAGTCTTGTTGCCCTTTAATCTGTGCTAAAAAAAACAACTTCTTCATATGAACCTTCCCATAATGTTTGTATAGAAGGGGTTCAGTCAGTGGATAAATAAAGGTTCAAATGCATCTCAGTTTTTCCCCTATGTCTTACTATCACTTTTAAATACTGTTTATCTGCCATAGATTGGTTGGATTTTTCTTTTGTCCTCCTCTTGTCCAGTGTCCTAAAAGGTTTTAAGAGACAGTCCACAGTGCATACAGGTTTAACATCTCTGGGAACAATCTTGTTTGCATAAAATACGGTGTAATAGCTGCTTTTAGGTGTATTGTTTATTTACAGTCTCAGTATATGCTCATAGGAGGAGTTCTTTGCCACGTTTCTGTTATGTATAAACAAAACACTGCTTCCTCGCTTGAGTTATGTGTCTTTTTTTTTATAATTGAATGACCTAAAAGTAAGTTAAAAAAGTAAAAATAAAAAAAAACAAAACAATAAAAGCACATTAATAAGAAACCATTTGGGAGAAGGACTGGGCTAAAGATGGGTGACAACCTTTAACTACTTTCAGAAAGCCTGGAGAACTATTGCATGAGGCCACTTTAAAAGATTACAATAACTTTGGCTCTTTGGAGGCAAAACATTAAGTAATGAGGGAGGTTAAAGCTTTTGCCTTATACTGAATATTTTTATGTTCCATGTTGGTTTGAATAATTACAGGAAGAGCATAGCACTTAACAACCTGGAGCCTAAAGTATAGCAAAAATGGAAAATGTTTTTTGTTTTTTTCCTACAGCACAACAAAAAGACGATGGTGGGTAATTGGTAATTGCCTGGGACTTGTGGACCTGGGATAGCATGGAAAAGTGACACTTCACCTAGAATCTGTGCAGCATCACAGAGCCTCCCCAGAGTGCCCTCATTAATTCTTTAATATGGCTCACAGTAAGCATTGCAGCAACAGCTGAACAGTCACACTTTACTAAAAATAATGTTGCCCTCTAGCTATTACACATATGCATAATGGACATACTGTTGGAGGAAGACAGTGCTGCAGCAGCAGGTTTTTATAAAGTCTCATTTAATATTCTGTGGTTATACTAGACGTTTCAAAACCAATCATCTTTAAGCTCATGTAGTGGATGTCAAGTGGAGAATGGATTTGATGGTTGAGAATTTTCCCTCCTCAACACTGTAAGCACCTCTTTGCAGGCAGGTCACATGCACTCTCATGCCTGTGCTGGCATAATCCCGGTGGGGGTCCTTCCTTCTGTGTCATTGGCAAATGCACACACAAAGGTTGAACACATGGTGATGGTGAAGACTTACAAACACGCACTTGCATCGCATGTGAGAAGCTGAGGATGTGTGCACACATGTGGACACACTGTGGCATTATATGCTCTTGCTGTGCCGTAGAGGACATGCTCGAATATTTCCCATCCTCCATCCTTCTTTCCCCTCAGTGGCTCTTTTGCTGTTATTCTGTGTCTGCCACAAGCTGTTACCTACCACTTCTTAATGCTTTTTGTGTCCTGGGGGAAGGGTTTGAGGGTTACAGGTTTTTTTCCCCAAATATTCTCTCATCCTTCCATCTTTTACCATAATCCCCTTCAATTTTTCCCCTCATTTCCTGTATCCTTTCTCTGTTTCTTTCCTCAAGGTCAGGGCCACACTCCTATGGTTTCTCAAAAAGGCTGAAAGTGTGGTTGTCAGCACTAAAATCTGTTCATCTCTCAACAGTTCAGTGCAGCTTAATTTTGCTGTACCACTTCTCACAAAGTGAACAAGAAATTCTTTTTTTTATGTTTTTTTATGAATTAATGATGCTGTAGAGAAGCATTTAGAAGAGATTTTTAGGCAGGTTTTCTTGTGCGTATGTAACAGATCCCCACAGGCCTCGTCTTCATCTCCCACTGACAGTTGCTCATTTTAGGAGCTGTCATCCTGTCAGACCTGAGAGGCTTTCCTTCATAGCGACCCCCTTCCCACCCTCTCCCCTGTCAATCATTATTTCCGTTGGCTAGGTGCAACAGTATGTGGGCAACTGTGTGATGAAGGCCGCAAAGGTTAAATGGAGCCATTTTATGGGCTGCAGCAACATCTTATTTTGAGGAAATATTTACATTGGGATTGACAAGTCGAGCCATAAAAATCTTTATTACATATACATGTTGGCGCTCCCTTTAGTAAAATATT
>JBAMHV010000017.1:14839128-14850844 GCA_037177535.1 Pseudomugil gertrudae
TCTTTCTTTCTTTCTTTCTTTCTTTCTTTCTTTCTTTCTTTCTTTCTTTCTTTCTTTCTTTCTTTCTTTCTTTTCTTCTTTTTAATCTTTAATCTTGCTATAAATAATTCTATCAATCTGTAACAATTCAAAATGCATGCAAACTTACTGGAGCAGCGAGACATTTGAGAGGCATGCACATTGACTCAGATTTGGTGTGTGTTGTGCTGTGATTGTGAGCATTAGCCAAGAGGGGTAGCAGTGCATTGTTATTCTTTTCTCAGGGGCAACCTTGCCGTTGCTCCTGCAGTTATCCAAGGTCATGTGCAAGCTGATGAAGGCCTGGCTTGTCCTGACTGATTGAAGGTGTTTCGGACTATTTTTAGAATATTATCATTATGTTCTGCTGCCCTTGAAAACAAATGAGTTTTACCTCTCTGGCTGTATTTTGCAGAGGTAGATGCTGTTTAGAAGAGGGAAAGTTAGAGAATAATAATATGGCCTGAAATAGACTTGCATTGCTCTCCTGTGTCTACATGTTTGCCTGCTTGTGCTAGCTTAGCCAATAAGCATAGTGTGGTTGGAACAGAAAGTCAAACTCAGTTATAACAGAAGTGACAAATGTAACAGAAAATTCTATCTGGCTGCTTGTTGTTACACCTTCCTTTCTTCTCTTCCACCTCTTTTCTCTCCTCATCTAATCATACATGCCTTGTCTTTTTGTCTTCTTCTTTCCCTCTGCCCCTCTCCTTGTCCTGTCTCCTCCTCCCTCTGACAAACAGGGTGGTGTAACCCCATGCTCAGCCTGCGCTTAAGCTGTAATAAGAACTGTGGCAGTGGGGAGTATGTGGCCATGGATCCCTTGTGATTGCAGAGTGTGAAGTGACATTAAGGAGGAATCAGAATTTTGTCTCGTCTTACTTTTTCTTTGTGTGAGAAACAGACACAATAACAGAAGCAGCTTTACAGAACAAAACCCATTACAAGCTGTGTACAGCATTTTCTGGGTTATAAAGCTTCCTATACTGCATAGATGTGCCGTTTATGCACAACTTGTAGCTAACATATGGGCATTCACTAATAAGACCGTGTCTCTGGTTGCATTAATCTGAATCCTGTGGAATCGTTTCCATTACTGTATATCTTATACAGTTATATAGACATAATAGATTTTAATAGTATTTAGTGGAAAAAAATAATCTTGTGACAACTGATGATCACTTACTTAATAATCATGGTTTGGTGGATACTGAGAAGCACAAAAGAGTTGAAGTAGGGAGTGGAAACATAGAGAGACAATGTCCAATATGAGGAATGACTCTTTCATGGTTCCCAGATGGCCAGGTAAAGCCAGCCCATATTTATATGGGAAATAATTACATGATTGTGTCAAAATAAAATGAGTTTATTAGGATTCATGAGTTTATTTAGGTTACAGGTTTGTTTGGGTTACAATATCAGAATAAGATGATCACATGAGGATAAATTATGCCCTTTCCACCTGACTCATTCTGTTGTTGCAGAAAAGAAAAGATTTATTACTGAAAACACCTTTTGAAGTAATATCAGTTTTATGTTGCATTTTTCTAACAGATAATGTTATATTGAATTCAAACCTGTAAGGCAACATTCAGCTTTGGCTTCCCAGTTGTCACCAGGAGCTGGATTTGCAACTCCAAAAGCTTTTTACCAGGTAGATCTAGTTTGTCTCGTACCAGTGCTGCAGTGCAGCTAATTGTCTGTGATTTTGCTGAAAATAACTGCCTGCTGGGGCTGGAAATTATACGTTAATGAGAGATCAGCTTTTTTCTGTAGTGGAGGTTAAGTTTAAAATATGTTTTTCAAAAATATTTCCTTAATGCTGACAGAGGAAAGATAGTTGTTAAGATTGTTGTGTGAGTTGCAACTATTTTTCTTATCTTGTTGGTTGCATTGTCTTTTTATGTTTTTAGAAAAATTCAGCAGCTCTGCAGTAACAGAAACCTTTCTATGCTGAAGTGATGATGTCGTCACTTCTAATTGTGATCTTGTGATAAAAAATAAGGCACAGTTTTATCTTCCCCGTATGTACCTTACTAAATGCTCATCTTTAACATCAAACAGTACTCATAAAAATGACTCAAGTGAACTTTATTGTGTTTCTAATTCAAGGACAACCTAAAGTGCTTTACACACATATTTAATTGTAATACAATTACACAATGTAATTTCATAAATGACCAAAAAACGTAAATTTAAAAGAAAAAGGTTTGAAGTGTACAAAACAGTTTGTTTTAATAAGCGTTTGATGGAAAGACCAGTAAAATAAATTAAATGGTTTTGAGCCTCACCTAAAATCAGGTGTTGTAAGCATAAAACTTCATTTTTTCAACTAAACGTAACAATGCTACAACAATGTCTCCATTAATTCACCATCATATATGTGTATTTTTAAATCTAGTACAGGGAATCTGTGACATCCTGCGTATACGGTAAAAGTCTGATATTAAAACCAAGTTCTGAGTGCGGCCATTGTGTTGTCCTATAGAGCAAAAGCCAAACACATTCAACGAACCACACAAGCCCTGCTGTTGGCCGCCTTGCTCTCCCTGTGTTACCAAGAATGCTTTAGGTCATGTGACTGTCGATGAGCGGTTATTCAGAATTAGGCCAGAGCTGGGCCTGAGGGGAAGTTCCTCAGTGACCACCCCAAATGGTGTCTTCAGTATGCACCATCTGTGCATGTGTATAGATAGGGGTATTTATGCTTATGTGTGCATGTGTGTGCATGCATTTTTGTAAATGTGGATGAATGACACAAAGCACTGCTCTTTGCTGTTGTGGTGAAAGAAAAGATGAGCGGATAGTGTGGATGGTGTAGGGCCTAATAGCTGATGGCAGCGCACGCACACACGTATATATATAACTTAATTTTGTTATATATATAATTCTTCAAAGGGTCATACATGTGCCTATGAAGGTGTATACACATGCCTTTGGTGGCTAGATAAAAGAGTGTTTTCCACATATGGTATGAATGTGGTGGCATCTCTTTTTATATTCAGTTCAAATCACTTTATTTATCTCAACAGGGTAATTTGTTTCAGTACAACTCATCCAAGATTAAACAAAACAACCTACATATACACTAACAAACACTTAACAGTGCAGGATCAGGATGACTGAGCTACAGCCATGTGCACTGTACCTTTTTTGCCAGGGGTGGGCAACATCAGGAGAGATGAGGAGAAAATATATTCCTACACTGTGCCTAGAGGGCGCACTAGATGGATGGATGGATGCCAAAAAAACAAACAAAAAAAAAAAAACAAACAAAAACACCTCAGTATAGAAAAGCATAAAGTCAGAACATAATAGAAAACAGTTTGGGGGCCAAACCCAAAGTCAGACCCAGCTGACTGGCACAATCTCAGAAGAGTGAAAATTAATGTTTGTCCAAAGTCTGATTTTGCATCATAACAAAATGCCTTAAACAAAAGAATATTTTTTAATGAACGTTTTTAATGAACGGTTGAGGCATTATCCAAATTTGTTCTAAATATCCTAACACTAAGAAATAATTTACTATAATCTTTAAGATCACATCTGTCCTCAGGATATTCTGAAGAAAGGCATCACAATCATGAACTAAAAGTTAGATAATTTTCTTGCAGTCTGTCCTCTCCAGATGCAGTCAACCATTATAACAAAGCGCCACGTGTTATAATGTGATGCTAAGTGGAAGATGATAAAAGTCTGCTCTCTTCTCCCTCTGGAAGTTGTTGTCAAACAGTGAACTCAGTTCCAAACTCACACTGTGCCCCAATGGGCTCTTTGCATTGAAATGCATAACAATTTATTATTTAAACATATGAGACTTGTAACTATTTACACTCATTATCATCCAGTGTGGCTTCCCTCGCCAGTCTATGCATTCCCAAAGCTTGCCTATAGCCACCCAGTCATGATACATATTCATGATTTTTCTACTGTTGGAATTCCTTATCACTCAGGAGAAAAATGCCATAGGCCCATGATCATATGAAATATGGGGTGGCACTACTTTTTATTGGTTTTGTTGAGGACATTTACTTCCTAATGGTTAATCATCTCACTGCAGATATGAAGATGGATTGCTTGTCAGAACAGACGGATCACAACTCATTTATCATCATCTGTGCTGCTTAAAGCAGCATGGGTTCACTATTGCAGTCTCTGTGCAGTCTCTTTAAATGAGGAAATATCTGTTGGAAGATTTTGGGTTTGACATGCTGAATAATTCATGCATGCTGAAGTACTGTCACATCAAAGCAACTATGAAGTTCAGTTCTTTTTCAGCCGTTTCATCTGTGTGTGATTGACTCTCCAGCTAAGTCTTTCATCTGGCTCCCGACCCCTTATGGCTCAGTGGAGGGAAAGCAAGCGGTCATTGAAACTCAGCCAGCTAACTGATGTTACAGTAATTTGATAAAGAAAGTTTTTTAACTCCATGTTTTTTTTTTATTTCACATTGACCAAATTGTTCGGTCACCAACGGGAGTTTTCTGAATAACTGTTTAAATCTTCAGTCAGGATTAATTGACATTTTCCACTTAACGTTTACTGCTCTTTATAAAAGTTTCTTATCAGTCCTCTGAGATTAACTGAGAACAAATGGGGGAAAGTCATGGTGTATTTGCATGTAATTAAATTGATATTTGATTTTAATTTACCTGAAATTAAACGTATGGTTTCTTTTTATTGATTTGGTTCAAGTCATACTCTTTCTCTGTCTCTGTGTTCCAGTCCTATAGAATCCTGCCAGCACTTCTACGAAGATTTCACATTACAGATTGATATGGCCTTTAATGTCTTCTTCCTTCTTTACTTTGGCCTGCGGGTAAGCTGGCATGTGTCTGCATGCTCACACCTGTGCACCAACATACCCTCAATCTAACCTCCACACACTGCGCATGCTGAAAACACTAATATAGCAACAGAATTCCTGTTTTACGTAAGTCTGCAGCACCCTACAGAAAGCTACATTATTGATCATAACCTCACTATGACTCTCTAAATTTAGTTTCTGTATTTACAAACTTTAATAAAGCAATAAAGCATTTTCCTCCTAGAACAGTTTAGAACGCTTGCATGCACCCACTCAGGCCATCTACAAATACTCAGCATGGCTTTAGTTTAAAGTGACTGTTGTTATGATGTCACTAGCATGGCTGTCATGCCACAGCAGCATTCCAGTGGTGTAAACGCAAGTTTGACATCCCAAGTGAATGAATAAATAAACTCATAAGCTGCTTACACCGCCATCCATTTGCATGACTCAGCAAGCGTGGTGAAGCTTTCACTGTTTTATTTAGCATGTCAGCATTGTCAGAGAGAGACACAGCAGTTTGAATGATGGCCTTTTGTGCAAAATTAAAAGTACGCAGTCATGTGCAGTGTCATATCTGTTGTTTTTCTGACAGTTTATAGCAGCCAATGACAAGCTGTGGTTCTGGCTGGAGGTCAACTCAGTGGTCGACTTCTTTACTGTTCCTCCAGTGTTTGTCTCGGTCTACTTAAACAGAAGCTGGCTTGGTAAGTTTCTGCATCTCTGTCAGGTGTGTCACTCTCTGTGCCCATTTTTTAGCTCTCTCTTTTCACTCATGTCATGAATGTCTAGACTCGCACACCCATTTTGCTGTTTTCTTTTTCCACCCTGTTATTCCCCCTTCTTCCCATATATCCCCCTCTCTGTCTCTGCCTCCAAGTCTCTTCTCTGTCTCCCCCTTACTAGGGAGCATGTCTCTTAGGCCCTGTTGCTTGGGGCCATTGTAGTCAACTTTCCCTCATCATCTGAAGTGACAGAGCTGGGCTCCTCTGATGTTTCAGGGTGCACAGACACAGCAGAGTGAATGGTCTAAAGGGAGATAAAGTGACTCAGAAGGCTTCTCTGTCTCTGTGTATTTGTGCTCCAAATTCATTAGTAATTGTTGCATTAAAGTAATACACCTGGAATACCTTACAGCAGTTTATAACTGACATCTAATAGGATCATTCACACCCACACAAAAATACAAAAGTGTGATCACAGCAAATACTTATGTACGCACTCATACATGAGCAGACTGGAAAACACCCTAACCTGCATTACATAATGACCTACTTTCCCACTCTGTTCAGAGAACTGTGACCTAAATTATAATGCAGTAAAAAGAGTTTCTTTGTAGGTGTGTTCTTTGTTAGGGTGCATTTCCTCTACTTTTAAAACCCACATAGAGGAGAATGGACTGCTAAAGCTAATCCAGTGTTGTTAAACTTCTCAGACTATTGATTCAAAATATTACAGCAGATGCAGTGATGACTTCTAGAGACATTTCATCAATTCAATATACATTTAAATGAAATACCTGCTGACACTCTCATCATCACCAGCATATTCTAAAATAATTAAACTTCTTATTTGTATTTGAGGGTCCTTCTTTTGAAATCTAGTACTTCACCAGTTTTTTTTGTTTTTATTGAGTGCATACTAGTTTCTCTAAAGCAATGGAGTAAAATGAAAACGTGTCTGAACTGATGAAGGCTTTTTAAGAAGTTCCCAGTGCTCCACAAATTTCACAGGATATGAGCCGTGTAATGAATAAGAAATAACCAGTCAAGTAGTCTGGTTTCTGCTATTCATGATGTAAGGTGTCCTCATCTCATCCCAAGAAAGCTGCTGGTGTTAGGGTCTTGATTAAGATGATGAAAGACTGTGAAATTTTGGTCTGGCGGCCGGCTGAAACTCTAGGGTGAATAATTACCCATTGTTAATAAATACCTAAAGTTGGAGTTGATGTAGAAGGAAAATATGGTTATGAATTAAAGGCAGCTGCTGCTTTCATTGTGTCTATATCAAATATACATTTTGCTTTTGTAAGCTGCCCTAGATTCTACAGATAATCACTTTTATCCTTATGATGGATTGATGACCTTTCCAGGGTGTACCCTGCCTCATGCCTGTGGCTGGGATAAGCTCCAGCATTCCTGCAATCTTAAATGGATTAAGTGGAAAAGAAATGTCTAAATGAATGAGTTTGAAGAAGGGAAAATATTGGAGCATGATTTTCAGCACTGGCATATAATGTATAAATCATTTTGAGAATGCAGTGGGAATACCAGAACTACTGCATCTACGGCTTTGAAAATATGTTCATGTAAACCTCATCCTGGTTGTGTCAGACATGATGGAGGAAGTATCATGGGGCTGCTACAATGATATTGATCTTGTGGGTCTTGCAGTCACTGAGTTAATAAGCTATGTAACAGATATATAAGAGCTGTTTTTTTGTTTTTTTAACCATGTCCCGTATATATATGGTGCAAAAAGAGTCAAATTAATGCCATTCTCCATGTTAAGCACAGTTTAATATAGATATCCTTTAAATATAGCTGGGATTAGGAATAAAAATTCTTCTGAAACATAACTTTTCAGAGTTATTTTTGGATGTTATTTGTCTATAATTGCTGCAGATTAGACCAGATCAGAAATCCCTTCATTTACTCATTCATTTTCTGTATCGCTTCATTCAGTTCAGGGTCGTAGAGAAACTGGAGCCTATCCCAGTAAGTAGCAGTATCAGGTGGCATCTCTTTAAACATTAGAACAAGTTTATTTTAACTGACATACAGTATATAACCACAGTGCAGTAAGGAAATAGAACTCCCACTGGTATCATTTCTGATAATGTTAACTTGTCAGGTTCTGATCCACGTGTTAAACTAAACATAGAGTGCTGCAAAGCCTCAGTTATAAAAGTTAACAGTGTGTAGATCTGCACTTGGATGTGATGTACTTCAACAGGCTGGTGATAACTTTTAGAATACTAAAAGTTGCTGTTAGTGTCTGTTAAGGGCAGGGATCATATTTAGCTGCTTGTATACTGAAATATTGGTATAAAAATGAGTAGTACCTTATTCCAGGTCTATATCAGATAAGTTTCAGATCTGAAATAATGAGACATTAAAACCTTTTTAAATTAACTGATAAATAAATTACATTACTACTTAATCTTTATATGAAGTCCTTCCACCAGAGAGCTTGACAGGCCCATAATGAACTAATCTATAATTGCTGCTACTTTCATTTAGTTAAGTGTGTGGTTTCATAGCGGGCTTTGTTAGGAGAAGTCAGGGAGGTTGTTAAGAGTGTGTATTGCGATCCTCAGTCCCAATGGATTAGTTAATCTTTTCTTTCCATTCACCACTAAGGAACACACACCACAGTTGGTGTAATATATCATAATTATAGTGCTCACTCGCTTCACTCTGTAAGCTGTGGTGCTACATGAGAGATTCACTGAAGATCCAATGGAGGTGGGCTCATAAAAAGGCCACTAATAGAGGTTCTGCCCTGTGCTGTGTGGTGGAATATTCGCCCACTCTGCACCCAAGAAAGTATATGCTGGTTGCTTTTCAGCTCATGTTCTTTCTGCTGCTGCAAATTGGACATTGATTAAGAGAAGGAGAATGATGTGTGGCTAATGTAGGAGCGCATGTAAAGCTCCTCTACGGAAAAAAGGGAATTAATCTTTTTTAACTGCTTGAACTTAGCATTTCTCCAGAGAGAGTCCTGGCAGGGTGGGATAAGCATGTGGCTGTTTGAAATATGTTCATAGATCTCATGGCTACTGAGCCTCAGCTTTCACACCCTGTAAGTTAACTCCATGCTGCGCGTTCAAACCACAGAAAAACATGTCACATAAATGTTTCTGTCAACTTATTCAAAAGTCATTTTACAATCTACTGTAAAGCTGTCCTCTTAAAATTAGTAGTATACTGTTCATTGGTCAAAACTGGAGTGTTGTTGATGCTTCATGACTTTCAGATTGTTCACTAGCACAGGAGCTTTCAGGTATGGATTTTTGTTTCAACCTGCTACTGCCTCCTAGTGGTGCTTTATTATTCAGTTGGCTCCATGCTCTGTATTTTCCAGCTGAAAGAGGCTTATATTACCTTACATAGACATCAGTACATGTGTCTGTATGGCCGTTAAGCTACTGGCAGGAAGTCAGGGTAAGGAAACTAATTTGTGGGCGGTAAAAGCTTCTTTGCTTTAGATAGACTTCTCACATGTTGTGATGCATGCTGTATTATTGTATAAAGTACTGATTTTTAAAAAAAGAGTTTGGCAAAATTGCATCGTTGATGTTAATAATGATGCATGTGCACTGTCTATTCGGCATGAATGAGCAGTAAGAAGCAGTGGCACGAACGTTTACTGGCTGTGTAGCAGCTTATAATCTGTTGCTGGCTCAGATCTCTGTGGTTATTATCCCAGATGAACCATCTCAGACATCTGATTGATAAAAAGTCCCAGAAGGCGGTCCTGTCAGAACATGGGACAGAGGCCATGCTCTGGTCTGCAAAGCTTCAATGAAATAAGAATTGGCACGAACCATAAAAACCTTTTTGAATGAGTAACTGCTGAGCTGACACGTGTGTGACAGGCATGTATGGGAGAGGCTTTAGTACGCATATTTTCTGATAAACAAACACATGTTCAAGGATTAATGAAAAAAACTAAAACAAAAAACCTCTTTTGGAAATGTTTAACACGTGGCTATGCATGCACACTTATTATCAATCTGATATGGATAAAATAATGACCATACTTATTTTTTAACTCTACCACTGACAAACACAGGAGATGGACTCAAAAACATTTTATAAGTGGAAGGTTTCTAATCGAGGAGTTAGCTGGATTGTTTTTTGTTTGATTACTTGTGTGCATATCATTTCTTCTTTGCATATTTTGCCTTTTATTTAGGCATTGCTTCTGCACTTCCTCAGTAATTTGCACAGTTTTTACAACTTCTGTTATTTGAGTAACCAGTAGTTGGAGCGCAGGGACCTTACTGATCAGAAATAAAGGCATGAGGTAAACAGCAATGGAAATGATGAAAACAAGATAAACTTGGTTTTGGGGCATTAAATACCTACTTTGATACCACTACTGTTCTTTTTATTCTGCTGTGATCTCAAAATCAACCAAAAGATGAACTTCCTCATGTTTATTGTTTGTCTTACACCTTATAAATTCACTAACTTAATATAATCCTAATATGCCCTCTTGTAAAATATTTTCAAACCATAGTACACAAGCTAGTACTGTAGTGTGAAGAAGTATGGTCAGAATGGAGATACATGGATGCATGATTGAAAAGCTTCAGACTCAGACAGAAAGAGAAAATAATGGATCTTTGCTTTTGAACTTCTTCCAAATTTAATTTATTACTAAATTATATGCCTTTATTCTTGAAATACATTATTTCAGAAATGAAATAACATGTTTTTATACACACTTTGAAGCTATCTTATGTGACTGCTTTTTTTAAGAGCTCCTGCAAAACTGTGTTTTTGGTTATGATATAGTATGAATTAATACAAGCTACACATTATAAAAATATCCAACCTACAAGGTATCAAGCTGATCCATTTATTTATCACTTCAGTTTTTCATAGCAGAGTGGATCTTTAATCTGCCCCCCCCCCGAAGTCAGACAGAGTTATTCGAACAATGACTGTGAAAACAGGACACTCATTTTTAAATAAGGATTATTAGTTTTTTTTTTTTCTTTCATCCCTGGTAATCCCGGGCAGGGTTTAGACCTTTTTGAAAATTAGGTTCAATGCAGCTGTGTGTTGATAGAGACAGAGCTTCAGAGGGGTTAATAGTAATGCTCTGAGAAGCCTAGGACAAAGGTAAATCTGTTTGTGTCATGGGGATTAAAGGCACTGCAACACCAATGAGAGAAAGAAAAAAAAGAGAAAAAAACCCACTCATATTAAAGCTGATATTTCACGCACAGAGACATTATCTGACAGAACTGACATGAAAAACATTACTATAGTGTGGTTTTGTGGTTTTGTGCTTTAGTCTGCGGCGCTGAAGATTTTTTAAAAGCATTATAAGGAGGTGTTTTCTTCCACAGGAATCCTGAACATTTCATCTTTTTTTTTGTCAGTAATTACTATTTCAAAGTTTTGTAACTTTACCAGGAAATATCACGTAATTTTGGAGTATGATGGTTCAATTAATTTTGATGATGCCATTATTATCTTGATTGCAAAATAATCGCTTCAATAGCATTTTGCATAAGATCATGATTCCACCTAAGCTGCTTGTGTACCGTCGCACCCACTGCGATGTTAACATAGAGAGCGTCCATGAAACATGGAGGCGAAAGAAATCCTGCGGGGACCTTTTTCAGAATGGATACAGGGTGAGGCAAAGCCATCATGGGCAGGAAGAAAAGGAAAGGCAAACTGGCTTTTATCATTCATTTTGGTGCTGTATACGCATCCTCTCCAACTGGGGTAAGAAGCATTGGTGCACTGATTAACTGGAAATAGTTAAAGTAAGAGAATTGTGGAAATGTATTGTTATTGTTACAAGCAGCTTTACATTGCTCTGTCATGGATGGCAGAGAATTTCTGAGAGTCTGAAGACTTATAATTATTGCTCCTGAAGATAATAGAGATATTTTACCAAAATGTCTAACCTTTACATCTTCTCAGTAAGTGAGAAACCTGGGACATCTGGATTTTATTTCACATAAAACAAAATTTTATCATCTTAAAAACATTTCCAGATCTGCTAATTTCTCTGCCAGCACTGAGGTGCTGCTGCATGCTTTTATTTAGTAGATTAGATTATTGTAATGGTTGTTTGTCTATGTGTGTTGGCCCTGGATGGACTGGCGACCTGTCCAGGGTGTACCCCGCCTCTCGCCTGTTG
>JBAMHV010000017.1:14850944-14883009 GCA_037177535.1 Pseudomugil gertrudae
TGTTGACAGCTGGGATCGGCTCCAGCCCCCCCGCGACCCCGCTCTGGGAACAAGCGGTTGAAAATGGATGGATGGATTATTGTAATGCCCCGCTGTCTGGACTCCCCAAGAAAATGATTTTCAACCCACATTTACTTCAGAACTTAGTGGCGCGGGTTCTGATGAGGTCCAGAGGGCTGGAAGACATTGCTCTAGTTTTAAAATCTTTGCATTAGTTCCTTGTTTCAGGGTTGATTTTAAGGTTTATTTAGTCATTTATAAAGGTCTTAATGGTCTAGCACCTTACTTTAGCATATTGATGAATTCTTATTTGACCCTGTCTTAGATTTGTAAAATTTAGCTGTATATTTCTTGTTTATTTTAAATAAATAGACATATAGGGTCTGTGCGTTTATTGTTTTGTTTTACCTAGGCACTTGTTTATATTAGCATCTTTTATTAATTCAATTTTTAAATATATTTTTAACTATATTTCATTTTATTTTGAACTGTGTAATTTATCTTTTGTTATTGATATTTTCATCTGTTCTCATTATTTTTCAGTTTGATATTGATTTTGATTTTATTCCTGAATTTGAGTTATTTCCTCTTTAGATTGTGGTTTTTGGTGTGACTGCTTGGGTCTAGGTGGCTGTGAGGGTCCTCCATGGCAGCTCTCTTGCTGTGGTGTGGACTCTGGCCTGCCCTGGCCTGGGCAGTTATGGGTGGGCAGGGTTCAGGTGTGAAAGGATCCCAAACATATTGTTTCCTCCAATCAGGGTCAAGCAAGATGTCTTTATACTATACCTTCCTTCAATTAAGACACAGTAATGTTTATACAAAATGAGGTAGGGGTGGGTTGAGGGAATATATAGTTTTCTCTCTCTCTCTCTCTCTCTCTCTCTCTCTCTCTCTCTCTGTGTGTGTGTGTGTGTGTGTGCATGATTGTGTGAAAGAAAGCCTTTAATATGTCTGAAATTGTTTTATATTTTAAAGCACTTTGTGTTTCTTTGTGCATTAGGAGATAATTTAGTTTGATTGAAGAATATCTTTACTTTCCTATGTACAGTACTCTGATTTTGGGGAATCATGTTAATAGAAAATTCTTATCACATAAACAGACACACATAGGCGCAGACACGATCACACACATCTTATGGGCTCAGACACATAATGTAAAAAGATAGTGAGCAGGATGTTACATTGTTCTGTAATCCCTCTTCGATTCACTTTCAGACTTGTTCCACATAATGCTCCAAACTTGTTTCAGAGTATAAATAATTCATCTAAACTGTCTCCCTTTTTTCTATTGACTGTCTTTGTAGTGGCGTTCTGAGGCGCCATATTGCCTGACTGAACTCCTCTCATTCATTTTCCACACTTCCAGTTGTGTTTTATGCATAAGTTTTATTTTAAGATTTTCCTCTGCTGCAGACTTCACACTAATCCTTTCTCCGTCTCCATCCTTCTCTTCTCACACAGGTTTAAGATTTCTGAGAGCACTAAGACTCATCCAGTTCTCAGAAATTTTACAGTTTCTAAATATTTTAAAAACGAGGTAAGAATACATTTTTTCAAATTAAATATAAACATGAAACACAAACTCCTTCAGGCTTTATACCACTGATACAGTCATGTGGGACATTGTTTAATGCTGTTTAAACAAGCTCTAGTAATCATGTTTATGTTAAACTTTATGCTTGAAAAGATTACTTGCTGCATACAAACTTGAAACTTAGCTGTTAATCATTCAGCTTCATATAATTTTTAAGAGGTTGTTGTTATCTTTCATGCATCACAAATATAAATGCTTCTATCAGTGTGATCTGATTTTCTTTGTCTTCTAAATAGCAATTCCATCAAGCTAGTGAACTTGTGCTCCATCTTCATAAGCACATGGCTCACAGCTGCAGGATTTATACATCTGGTAAGTTGATCTATGTGTGGGTCAGTGGAGTCCAGTCATTAGTGATTCACACAGGTAGTGACTCACTAACTCATGCATTTTGTTTGTGATGTGTGATTTATAGGCCATTCAATCATTTAGTTGAAAGATTAACTAAATCAAAGAATGACTTGTAACAAAATATATGTGAAAAGTATCATCCCACTTCTCCAAATAGTTCAAATAAACTCATGTTTTTATATTTTTAAATGCTATCTGAAACAACAGGCGTGTTGTGACACTGAAACAAGACTTTTTCAAGATAAATAAAAAATATAGATGACTGCAAAAGTGAATAAATTTATATTTATTTGATTGATTATTGAACTGATTGATGTAAAATGTTGTCTACTGGGTCTCAAGTATGCTGCAGTAAAAAACAAGAAGGGGAAATTATAGCCAGATGTTATAATGCAAGCAACTACCAGTTTATGTGCGTGTTTTTTTTTGTTTTTTTTACTTAACTATACATTTAGGTAGATGTGTTGATACTCACTAATCCTCTTAATTTCACAATGTTCGGATTTAACAACTATCTCAGATTTCTAGTATTTGAAATGCAAACTCCAAAACGTTACTGGGCTAATAGTTTGCAACAAAACTCAACAAAAAAAAATAATTATGCAGTCAGTTGATGCTGCATTTACACTTGGTGAAATACCTTAAATCCTTTATAATACCTGTGCATGTAACCAGACACAGATCACTTTTTGTAAATGGGTCCTGTAATTTATGATTTGATAGACAACATTAACTTTTCTGCTATGTAAGCTCAAAAGTCATTTAAATAATAAAAAAAGATAATTAGAAAGGGAGATATTAATGTATCTATTTGTAACCTGGTATTTTCAGACAATAAGATGCTTAAAGACTGTGCCTCCTCATTTATGTGTTTCCTCTCATCTACTGTCAAGCTTTCTAAATGAGGCAAATACATTGCAATGCAAATGTATTTAGTATAAACTGGGATATTCCTGTGTGCAACATATCATACATTACTTTCACCACTAGGTGGTAGTCAAAGTTCAGCCAAAATGTGAATGTATGAGTGAATGATATCTGCAGAAGCACTTGTAGCTGGATTTAATTAAATTTGAGGAAACAAAATTGAACAATTGTGTTTACAAAGCTGTGCCATCTGTCATTTCTTATTTATTCCTACTGCTCTCTTTCATATTGTAGGTGGAAAACTCAGGGGATCCTTGGGAAAACTTCCAAAATTCCCAGTCGCTGTCCTATTGGGAATGTGTCTACTTGCTGATGGTGACTATGTCTACAGTGGGCTACGGGGATGTCTATGCAAAAACCACTTTAGGACGCCTATTTATGGTCTTCTTCATCCTCGGTGGTTTGGTAAAATCAGACTTTTCTTTTTCCTCTCATTCTTTTACTCCACTTATTACCCCGCATGTCCCTATTAATAGATTATGTACAACTTTAAAAAAGTTAATTAAAAATGAATGTAAATGCTTATTATCTGTACTATGTAGTATTGTGGTAGTGTTTTCTAGATTGTTAGAACTATGTTGCCTTTACCAGTACATGTTATTTCTCTGTTGCAGTGTAGTTGTATCCTTTAGCCTACTGTATCTTGTCTAGTCTAGTTACAGGTCTCCATGTCCTCTGTCCCCGCCCCTTTTGTGTCACTCCTGTATTTGTTGGATTAGAGTATAAGCTTTTGTCTGATAATGTTGTCATTGTTCTCTTAATAGCAGTTGCGGTTTCAGGACACCCCTCCTTCCGTGTCTCCTCCCACAATTCCAACAAACACAGGGGCAGGGAGATGAGGCTTAGGCCAGCCTGACTGTTACCATAGCAACAGCAGCCTCCCATTCCCTCCTTCCCTTCCTCACCCTCCTCTGATCTAGTGTCCTGTTGGGCTGCCATAAGCACATTAACTGGCACACAAGCATGCATGAATGCATACACCTGCAAGCACTCATGCACACAGATGCACATGCACACACATATGCATAGAGAGGACCATTCCCCCCCCCGGCCTATTCTAAATAGAATAGATGATTCAGCCACATCACTGTTACTGTTTTTTTGTATTTGGACTCTTATCAGTGTGTGCTGATGATCTACAGCTGTGTGGCTCTTCACTGTGTTGTGGCCATGGTGACAGCTTGTGTGTTTTTATCAGTGCTGCTAAGAGCTCTGGAAATCTTTAGGCAAGCACCTTAGTCTGCTTTCTGTCAGCAGCAGTGGTTGAATAGTGACTCCAGACTATAGGTATCGTAAGGCCAAGGATCGAATCAGACTTAACATCACATTATCCATGAGAATCTACACGTACCAAACATTTAGGTTTGTCTTCACAAATGTAGAGCCACCACTGTTTTATTATTAAAGATGGAAAGACAGCTTTCCACCTGAATCTAATCTACTTTCTAATCTACTAGAAACCCTTTGCTCAGCCCCAGCTTACAGGCTGTGAACTTTGCAAAATGCATCCAGCTCATTTTCTAGCCCAACAAATGAGTCTTAATGTGTTTTGCAGCTGTGGACCATCAGGTGGGCCTATTCAAATCAACCTGCCATATCATCTGTGTTTGTTGGACAAAACATGGCACATAGGTTTTTACTCTCCCTTAGCCTTAAAAATTCTGCCATCTGGAAAGGTTTTGGGTGCTATCACAGACTGGCTATTCATCAGCTGTGAGAAAATTCCTGTATACTAACGTAATAGCTTTAACCAATGGGGCTAATTTTTGCTAATAGAAACACATAATTTAAATAGATTATTTTTTCTACATCTCTCTTATTTTTATTAAGATCAGCAAGTCTCTGCAGACATTGAGAGATGTTTTACTTAACTTATACAGCAAACTAATATTTAACTCAGCACAGAAATTTGGATCTACGCACCAGTTTTCCCACAACCTACTCTGCGGCACAATAGTCTCTTTTTTAGTCTCTTCTTCTGTCTTCTATCTTTTCCTTAGGCCATGTTTGCCAGCTACGTCCCTGAAATCATAGAGTTAATAGGAAACCGCAAGAAATATGGTGGTTCCTATAGTGCGGTTAATGGGAGAAAGTAAGTATTCCAGATGGTTCTGCTGTTTCTCTGTGTGCGGTAGAACCCTCTCTGCATGCCTTTTTCTTTTTTTCTGTTCCATGCATGTAGGCCATGTTTGCTCGCTACGTGCCAGAAATTGCTGCTCTCATCCTTAATCGGAAGAAATACGGAGGGAGTTATAACTCGACACGAGGCAGAAAGTAAGTTGAAATCCAGACAAGGTGTGGTTGTGTGACTCAAGTGCACCCCCTCTTAAGTTTGTAGGCACAGGGGGTTAAAGTAAATAACTTGACTTTTTTTAGAAAAGTGAAGTGAGTTCAGATAAAGGGAAGGTGTATTATGTTAAGTCACACTGCGTGACTGGAGACCTTGGCCATTAGTCCATGCCCCTTCACTGTCTCTTTCTCTTTTTCTTCTTTCTCTGTTCACTTTTTTCTACTTTTGCCTCTATCTGTCCTTCATTCAGAGCTTTCCTGAAGTCATGTGTGTGCTGTTCATTTTCTTTTTGTCCTCCTTGACACATCCTGTGTTGCGCTTTAATTTGATTTGGAAAATAGAGCTTTCATGACTTCTATACTATAGACTTACAGTGTATTAACCTGTGGTGCTTCTATGCGATACATGTATCCAATGTGTCTCAGTCTTGTCTTTAGGGATTCTGAACAAAAATCAACCAATAGGAAAATAAAGAGTCATGAAATCCCTACTATCCGCTTTTAAAGGATTTTCCTACTAAAATATAGAAAGGTTTCAACATCTGCAAGTGCATTATTATTGGTGGTCTTTTTAAGCATCATCAATCTCAATGACCATTGCAGGATTTTTTTTCTATTTTTTTCTTTTTGTTTTGCTTGGCTTTCTTTTGCATGTTTTCTACTTTTCTTTAACTGCAACATATTTGGCATGCTCTGACCTGCAGTCTTGTGGCTTTTTCATTACCTGCAAACCCGATGAAAAAGTCATCCTGTCGTCTGCCACTGCTAGCACATCGCATCATCAATGCTTGACATTACTCTGGCCCTGATCTTCAGTCAGCTCCCACACCCTGAATGCTGGATGCCTCGCTCCCATTGGAGGCTCTCAATTGCGTTTGGCTTGCTTTGCCTGCTTGGTTCTCGGTGCTCGCCTGGTTCTTGTGTTTGTGTGGTGTTGGAGTTTGTCTGCAGAGGCCCTTCTATTTACCTCTCCGTGTGATTGGCCTCTTAGAGCAGAGGCTCGAGTACACGGTCAAGATTGTGTGACTTTGGTCAGCTTATCATTTGTGCAAGAAAACCACAATACCTGTTGTGCAGTACTCTCAACCTCTATTGCTCAAACCTCAATGATATTCAATACAAAGAGTATTCAATCCAAATGTGGTATGTTCGAACAAAGGCAGTGTAGCTCTCTTCTTTTTCTCTTCTTAAATCAAATGTTCTACGGCACTAAACATCTGCTGCTATCTACTGTTTCCTCTTTCTCACTCTTTTCCAATCTTGCTCCCATCAGTTTTAGTCATTCTGTTCATTGAGGCACATTTCAGGGAGTCAGCAGTGGAACGAGGCTTTAGAAAAAAGCCTTTGTTCGATAATGTTTGCCTGTCATTGAGATAAGATTGATGAAATGTTGTGTTTGGCCACTGACCTCAGCCCAGACTCACAGACGGGTGCCGAGAGAAGCCCTTGTCAAAACTGAGGATAGTTTCTCCCACACACTTTATTTTCTCCTTCTACACCCCTTCTACCACTCTTAGTTAGACATGTGGTAACAATCAGAAGATACCCTGCAAACACACAAATTGAGTGTAGTTCCAGACTTTTGCACAATCATTTAGACATTTATATGCTGGGCCTTACTTTTATTAAAAAAAAAACTGGTTTGTCATGTGGGTTTTAGGATTGTCACTGGGGTTTAGTGCATTATCATTTAGCAGCTGTCAGCTCCCAAAAAATAATGGAAATAAGATTAGTAGATTAGAAGTAACTGACTGAGTATAGACATTGCAAACAATGATGTCATGGCACATTATGAGCTATTTTAAATAAAGCCTTTTTTAATCTCTGTATGACTGCTGTCACTAAAAACAGGCCTTCAAGGTTATAACAGTATATGGCTCACTTTGGATCCCGACCAGGTTTCTGTTTCATGCTAGTGTTACTTGTAGTGCACTGTGCAGTGTAGCATGCACCCCTGGATACAATGACAGCTCTCAGCCAGCATATGCTTATACAGTAATGACAAGCGCTGTGTTTGGTTGGCGCCTACTGCACTAGGGGCCCTGTGGTTTCCATTATGACTCAATGGTTTCCAATCCTACTACCCTGGCTGATATTTGCCATGCGTCTTTAAAAAACCTCTTTGAGGTTTCACAACTTGAGGTGTGCATATCCAGATATTCACAGGATTTGAATTAATTGTAAAAGTAAATGTGGTTGGAAGAGCAAGGGGAGGAGGAGTTAATAAAGCACTGTGATATCATTTTGTTTAGCTTATAATGGCATCAAACAGCTCCTTTGATGATAGACGATGCAATTTCACAAATGCTTTAAAAGTTTGAGGTGGAAAAAATTGTGAAAGAAACAACCAAAAAAGAAGTGCAGTGTTTTAATGACAAGTGTTGCAGAACGTTTCATCACTGACCTAAGGATTAGAGCAGTAGCAAGCAGGTGACCTCTGCTGCTGATGTTTGAGCTTTCTGTTTGTTCGTTTTGTATTCAGTGTATCCCCAGAGGCATCCCAGGATGTTTCCTGAATGCATGTTTTATGTGCACGCCCTTTTATACCCTTTTGCATTTTTTGTAAAATGTGTGCCACTCTTGCATTTGACTTTTAAAGTTGTTGTATCTGATTTTGTTGTAAAAATCTGTCATTGAAGTGTTCTTTTCCTCCCTTTTTAGTTTGTTTTGTTTTTATTTGATTTAATTGTTCACATCTATGCAGTTATAGCTGTACTGCAAAATCCGGCAAGGGGAGATTGTGTCCTTGAATCAACTATAAATAGCTAAATAATTAATGTAATCTTCCATTTTCAATTTAACCAGCCTGTGATTTTGATGTTGGCCACTATTGGCACACAGGAAGGGTAAAACTCAGTTGAGCAAGGCAATTCTAATTATGTCTGTAAAGTAACTATTTCCATCTTGAACACAGATTCAAATTAGCAGCCTGATTACGAAGAGAAAACTTAAACAAGAGGAAGTAATGTTTGTTATTCTGGATTTTTTTTAAACATTTCCACAGAGGGTCGCCGTGCACGTGCATTCAAAGTTTGTGCTCTTATTATGTGTATTTGACATTCATTAGCTTAACCCTAATGCTCAACCCACACAAAACAATAAAAAGCCTTATTAATTCCTACATTACCCTTGTAAAGGGGCCTCTGGATACCACAAAAGGAAAACATGAAGCATTTTTCTTTTACTTTTCCTCTACCTTTCATGAAATGAGAAACATATTGTGCCAAATACTGCTGGCTACTCACAGACATCCCATCTCATCAACTAGTAAGACCACACGGCACTTTGCTTAGCCCTCGCCAACCATGCAATCGTGGCTGCTCATTAGGTTTTCTTAAAAGACATAGGCAACATCTGTGAAGATCATAATGTCTCGCAACATCCACAAACTGTCATTTCCTCAGTTTGTCTGTCACATTACTTTGCCAAGTCCACTTCTGTTCAGTCCAGCCAGATCCATATGGTACCCAGAAGGGGAGCTCTCAGTGATCTGGATTATGGTTCTCATTTAACATCAATAAATAGCTCTGTTTCCTTTAAACCTGCCGGACTGAGTCAGTTTTTAGTAATGTTCTATACTAAACTAGACATAAATTTTACAGGTCAATGTGTTCACCAGCAGTTCCTTCTTGCATGTGAGAGCCTCATAAAGAATTGAAAAAAGCTGCCATAAATAATTCAGAGATATACATTTATACATTGAGGCATGGTGACATTATTCCTTTTTTGTTTTATTTTTTAAGAAAAAGTAACTTAATGCACAAAGAAACTTTCCAGAACACAGACACTTAAAACTTAAAATCAAGTACTGGATGAGGCCATTGTCATTGCACAGATTGTCTTACAGGTTTTTATAAGTTAATCAGGTATCTGCCGAGTGTGTATGCTATGTAAAGACTGGATTCAACAATGTTTGGCAGCAAGACTTTACGTGTGACACATATATTTAGGTCGAGCAGAGTAGTCTGACAAAGTGTCCTAAAGCCACATTAGGGCTTTTTAATTAGATTATAACTACTAGATGCAGAGTGCTTTCATTAAAATAAAAGTGAATAAATATTAAGTGAGATGACTTGATACTGTTATAAAGTACATGATAAGTTTTCAGACATTTTTGAGATTTCCATATTTTGTTATGTTTCAGATTTGTCTTGAATGTTTTCATTTAGCAGCATTTTTAATTATTCTTGACACAAATTATTTAGAATCCATATTTACATAAAACTAAGTTTTCATCCAGAACTATCTTTTACTGTCTCAAGTCTTCTTTGGTTTAATCCTATGACTGCAATGCACATAAACTGATCAATCAATGTTGACAGGGAGTGTCAGCAGATAGCAGTGTTTAAGTTGCTTCACATATTCTCTACCCTGCACAAAGAGAATTTTTACTGAGTCATTCTATAACTTTTATGTAGTTATTTTAACCCACTTATATGTGTTGAATAGTTGTGACAAATCTTCACCCCAGTCTAAGATCCTGAGTACTGTGTACTGTTTAGGATGAACCTTTTCTTTCAGTCCTCGTTTTGGAAAGATGTCCTCACAGGATCATATGGATGGCGTTGCATAGAGATGAAGCTTTGAATTTGCTTTCATCCACACAGTTAAAATTGTGGGTAAAACATACATGGACTGAGTTTAGATACCACTTTGTTAGTCTTGTGATCAGATCCAGTTTATTTTTATTGTCTGACATCAGTTGCACACTATAGGAGGCAGTCTTCTGCCTTTTAGAGGCATAAATTATTTTTGGGCACTCTACAATAAAACTAATTCTTAGAATGTTACACAAACGCAGACGGCTCATCTATTTTAATGTTGACTTATTGACACATGGAAACTCTAAATCTCATTCATAGTGAGGCTATTCAGTGTGTTTACCTGTCTGACCTAGTACACTTTGATCTATTAACTCAATATAGCCAGTTTCAGATCTTCTGAACTACCGAGGCAACTGAAGGTTTTGTTTTGGCTTTGCCATCAGGGAGAATTAAGTGCAAACTAAAAGAAATCAAACAATGAGCACCCATTTTGGGACTGAAACATAACAAAATCCAAAGACTTTTCATAAATGTATTAAATAATTTTATTCACAAGTATCTGATTAATGATGTAGTGATTGATATCTCTGGGATATAAGACACTAAAAATGTATTAGACAATCACAGAAGCACCACAAGTGTCATTGTTCTGGCAATGACCATCCAAACTCCCCAATGTGAGCCTAAATCTCAAAGTTACATTTGAACCTTTCTTCAGTGCAGTCAGAGGACAAACAGGGACGCAACCTCAACCCCAAACAAGTTTCAAACAGACCTCTTTCTCCCTTTCGGCTGTAATCAGTGCAGCGCGGGTCTGACAGATTCTTCTGCTTTAATGCACAGCTCAGTCTTGCCAAGGATCTGTCGAATACTCTGAGGTTCTGTTTGAGTTTTTGTCAACCACAGGCCTCCAAATCATTTTGAAAGTTTTAGTAATGCTCTGTGTAAACGCATGAGCATATTGATGTGCATGTCTTTGTCAGCATCCATTCTGCTCACAAAGGGGTGGTTTGGCTGAAAGGAACGTTTTTATATTAAGAACGGATGGCAGTCCAACCACTGTGGGCTGTATGATTATATCTTAGATTTTCTAAAGTGGTTCAGACTTGAGTGTTTGATTGCACTTGTCGTGCAGAATTTGACCACTTTCATTACATGAGGGAAAATATTCACTTTTATGGCAAAAAAGATATAATTCAGTTACTCATTTGCTTTGAAAAGATGATTCTGACATGTGTGTAGATTTTTTTTTCTTTCTTTTTTTATCTTTATATTCTAGTTCGATGTCAGAGTGCTTTGGTTTGACTGATTATCTCTGGGAGATATGCCAGTGTCTGCAGTGATTTATGTTGCCCACTCAAGATGATTTCTTGCCCCCTTCCAGGCACATTGTGGTCTGTGGTCATATTACCCTCGAAAGTGTCTCCAACTTCCTCAAAGACTTCCTACACAAGGACAGGGATGATGTCAATGTAGAAATTGTTTTTCTCCATAAGTAAGTTAATCCTTTCTTTCTCACATTATGTAGGGTAGCGCTTAGGAACGTACTAGATGAGGTATCCAAACATGTGCTAATCCCTTCTCTTTTCTCTGAATGATAGTATTTCCCCTAATCTTGAGCTGGAAGCCTTGTTCAAACGCCACTTTACTCAAGTAGAGTTCTACCAGGGATCTGTTCTCAATCCTCATGATCTGGCTCGAGTGAAGGTACTGTTGGTGGTGAAAGTCAAGGAGAAATGACGTCCCAGTGAAATTTAGCTGTTGCTAAACTTTATTTTGGGAAGTTAAGAGCAACACTGAGTTAATTCATAAACATATTTTCAGCTTGTAAAAAATAATATCAGTGTTATTTGCTGCATTGGCCATAGTTAAACTACTACGTGTTTGTTTGGCTCTAATGCATAGATCGAGTCAGCCGATGCCTGCTTAATTCTAGCCAACAAATATTGTGCAGATCCTGATGCTGAAGACGCCTCCAACATCATGAGGTACCCAATCACCTAGACTTGGAAATCAGTTTGCCACCTTTATGAGTTACATTTTTATTTTTATTGTGTCTGCCGGTTTTTTAGGGTGATTTCAATCAAGAACTATCATCCTAAGATCAGAATAATCACACAGATGCTGCAATATCACAACAAGGTAAGATGTCTGAATTTTTCTGTTACATATTGAATTGCTTTGCTTTATTTTTAGCTTTGCAAGTCTATTACACACCGCTGATCATGACAGCAACCAACTTACCGTGATGTCTTCATAGAAACTACGTAATGCATTTCCTGTTGTCAGTCATAACACGAGTAACTCTTTGAAGTGCCCACTCTGTAGAGATAAATGAAGAGTTTAAGGATTTAAGCCAAACATCCACTAGTTTGTGTTCGTCACTGGATTTGTACATTTTGGTTAACACTTAAAGTCTTGTAGAGTTTTGCACTTGAGCCGCAACTGATTACTGATGTGCAAACACCCCCCATCCCTCCTCCTTTCTTTTATTTAATGGGATAATATATGATTTAAGCTGCTAGCAGTGGGGTGGGGTACCTTTTTCCTTATATTGCATCTGTTGGCGCGGGGGTGTTACATACAGTATTGGGAAGCATTGGTTTGTCTGTCTCTCTTTTAGCAACATAACTCAAAAAGTTAAGGACAGATTTTAATGACATTTTCAGGAAGTCTCTGAAATGAAATTAAGGAATGAAAGATTATATTTTGGGGGTGATCCAGATCCAGATCTAAGGACCTTTTAAATATAAAGCACTTTGAGCTGTCCTGTACATGAAAGGTGCTATATAAATAAACCTTGCCTTGCCTAAATGAATATTTTTACTGAGGGAAAATGAGGCGATTTTGCTATTAGAGTTTCAAATTTAAAATAAGGTCTGCAATTATTGGCAAAAAAACAAACACACACACAAAAAAACCTAACAAAACCAAAAAAGAAAGAATAAAAAAGACAATGGCCTGGAGGTCATGTGCTTCTAGTTTCATTATACGTTGGACATTTTTAAGAGCTGTAAAATGTCTCACCAAAATTTGGCACATGTTGCTTATACTGCATGCATCTATCAGCTAATTGACTTCCTCTGTTCCACGTGAGCAGGGGTTAAGGGCATTGCTCAGGGACCCACAGTGGTTCACCTTTGTTGCTAGTCTGGAGAATTAAACTTGTATTAGGGTAAATTTAAGTTTGATCAGAATTAATTTAATTATAATATTCAAAGTACCCGCCTTTCGCCCGTAGGCAGCTGGGATAGGCTCCAGCCCCCCCGCGACCCCGCTCTGGGAACAAGCGGTTGAAAATGGATGGATGGATATTCAAATTACAGTAGCTGAAGAAATATCTAATTCCTGTATTTATTTCTATTTCCTCTATTCCTGTATGGCTTGTTTGGCCCTAATATGTCTTAGGACTGGGAGTCCCATGGCAGTGTTGCATCTGATCGCCTCTCTGGAAAGCCACTCCAAGATACAACTTTTCTAATCTCTTCCGTTTCTTGTCTTTAATCTATTATTAAAAATTAACAACAATTTACTGTAATACATAAACATGGTTTTAACCTCTGACAAAACATAATAATAGTCTAAAATAAATGCAACATTTTAAAATATAAAAAATAAATTCTGCATCTATTTATATTTTCAGACAACTTTTTGGGAATTAAATTCGAAATATTTAACAAACTTCCAGTAACATTGTAAAAGGTTTTTTTTAAATACAATTTACATGGATAAGCTGACATGGGAAAAGTACACTGTTTTGGTCAATAATTGAAGTCTTGAATTGCTGCTTAGCAACTTAATTGTCAAGATAGAACTAAGCTAGCTCACATATTATGCCTCCACACCCTGGTGCTAAAAAAACTGAGCTAACCAGCTATTAGTTGTCCTTTTATTTTACTTTGTTTTTTTGTACAAAAGCTAACTAAAAAAATAAACAAAAAACTATATTTAAATTACATGTAACTGGATGAGTAGGCCCAAGACACATCAGCTTACTTGAACTATGTAAAGAAAATACAGATACTACATTTACTAGGCTGTTATCGAACTAGAATTTCCAACTATTCCTTTAAGATGTGTTGAGATTTGCACAGGTTTCTTTTTTTTTGTGACCTCTTTGTCTCTCATGCGATGAAGGCCCATCTGCTGAACATTCCAAGCTGGAACTGGAAAGAAGGGGATGATGCTATCTGCCTGGCAGAGCTGAAGGCAGGCTTCATTGCCCAGAGTTGCCTGGCCCAGGGCCTGTCGACCATGCTAGCCAACCTCTTCTCCATGAGGTCCTTTATTGAGGTAACACAGAGGACAAGATGAACTTGGTTTATCTGTCCATCTGAACAGACCACGATATCATAAATTGATGAATTCTCACACTGCACTTTTGGACCAATTTATTCAAGGACTGAAAGCAGGGTTAATATAAGTGGATACAGTACATACAGACAGATGGACTAGATTTATCAAACAGTACGTTTCCTGGGAAATTCTGACGTCCCTGTCCAGGAGACGAATTCCAATAATGTGTTTTCATTCATTTTGGTAAATCATATTTTCTAGTGACATCTCATGTGGAATCTGTTCAGTGTTTTTGTGGCTTAACATTGAAGAGGTGCTTGCTTTTATCAAAGAACCATTCTCCTGCCATAAAGATGATGGATCAGCTTATAATGGCCAGGCTGATGTTTTGCAGTAGGACATCTGGAGTCCACATTGGGTTACTTTTGAAAGGAAAACATTATTCCCTTTTTCTTCCTTTTTTCCAACTCATGTGACCTTTTTCTGTTAACAGATTGAGGAGGACACATGGCAAAAGTATTACCTTGAAGGAGTGGCTAATGAGATGTACACAGAGTATTTGTCCAGTGCCTTTGTAGGCCTCTCATTCCCCGCTGTCTGTGAGTAAGTATCACTCCCTGAGAACCCTGTGGTGCAGGATGACAGATAGATATGAGACTGTAATAATGTTATGTTGCAAAAGAAATCAGTCATGTGCTAGTGTATTCTACTTCTGTATGACTGTACTTGTTTTGCAGACTGTGCTACGTAAAGCTGAAGCTCTTGCTTATTGCCATTGAGTACAAGTCAGAGCAGAGAGAGAGCAGGTTTGTATGGTGTCTTTCTTAATTTGACTTAACTTAAGGTAACTCTAAATTGCCATGTGCTAAGCTACAACTGGATCTTCACATGAACCATGATCATGAGTTTTCTCCTCACACCCTGCGTAAAGGTTTGATGGGATTAATTTTGGGAGCATCTGAGCTGCACACCAGTATGAGTAACTTCTTAAGTGAGGATTTTAATACTTTAGTTTATATTTAGATAAATGTGACAGGTAGTGGTGGCAATTCTTGGTCCAGCAGAGTAAACGTCCTGCCCAGCAGCTGTTCTGATGAGTCACCAAACCAGCTGAATTTAATGAGCACAGCTCATCTGCCAGGTAAACGCGTCTGTTAGTGAAAACACCTGTTCTAAATGTAGAGGCAGATCCAAAAACATGGCAGGAGTTTTAATTAATGGCACCTGGATTTGCCACCTCTGGTGTCAGGAACACAGCAAACAAACTGGAAGACACTCAGTGCTGCATAGCACAATGTTTATTATGTGCAGTAGTAAATGATGTAAAAATAAACCAGGTATTTTTCCAGTGCTCCTTTTTGCAGACATTTTACATATTTCAACTAATCAACTAATCAGTCTTATATCATAACATAAAATGGAAACTATAAAATATAATCTGATGCAGATAATAACTAGTTAACTGTGCTGGAGAAATGTGGCGTTGATTGCATTTTGTTCCCTTTTTATCTTTTAATTTTGAGACTAAAATCCAGTTTGCTGCATATTGAAATTTTAGAAATATACTGCATATTCCCTCAACTTAATTCCCACTGTTCCTATTCACTCTGTGTGATAACCACTATCTCTACATCCGTGTTAGCGCTGTCATCAATAATGCCACAAAGTACAAGTAACCTTCACCTGCCAAACCCACCTACCCTTTCCCATTTGCCTGCCTCAAATGTTTTTGTGCATACTGACAAGACTGCATGATAAATTATGTTTTTTTCCACCATGTCGATTTGATATTTGTAGGGGAAATCTTTTTAAACATTAACACTCTAATTTAATTTTATTTTTTCCTGTTTCTTTTAGACTACTTGTCTTTTTTATATACCTTTTGTAGGGATTTCCCCCTTTTTTTGTATTGCTACAGTATTCTGTGCCATTTATGCACTTCACAACCTTTCTTATAGGTTTGTTTTTTGTAGTTACAAAAGTCATTTTTAGGTGCAAGGACCTCAGCATTGGACAAGCATCACATGCCACTATAAGGGCATAGCTAATGGATATGCATAGAAACATTAGCAACACTTATATTCTCCTCCTCTTTTTTCTGTTGATGATACCTGTTTGATTTGAGATTTTTTCTTGTTGTTTGCAGAAGCCGAAAGCGGTATGCCCTCTACCTTATCTTACTTCCAAAGTTCCACCCAATCTCCACCACTTTAAAGCTTCTGACTTTGGGAGTTTCCCCAAGGATATTTTTCCAAACACTATCTCGAAGGCCTCTTTTTCTAACTCTTTTTATGGTGTCCCTTGTGCTTAATGCACTAACTTCTTTGCAGGCAGAGAGGAAAGATAAATTGGACATGTTTGTAGAAGTGCTGTTTCTTCGTCTTTGCTGTTGTCGGTGTACCAAGGCCAAACACTCACCCTCTTCATATCTACCTCTTATTTAATCTTTTAAGTTTTTGTCTTTAACCAAATCCTTTGCTTAGTTTATTTCTCTCACTTTCAGTTTTTTTTTTCAGTCTCGCTCAGTTGATACCTTGTTGTATGTTAGCTTTCAGAAGCTAAGCATTCCACTCATTGGTGTCTTTTAAATCATTTTCAAAGCAGTACTTTGTGGTTCTTTGACTCAGAATCAGTGAAGAGTTTGTATATACATATCTTAGATCCAACATGATGTCAAAACGAATAATCGGATGTTCTACAGAGATATCGACTCCATTGCTGTAGGCAGTGGCTGTTACAACAGCATGTTTTTATTTTATTCTTTATTGTTTTATTACACTTAGCAGCACATCAGTTATCCTTTGTTTCTTTGTAAGTTCACACTCCAGAGAAGGCATGGATATGTTGAATTTGGATATCATTAAAATTGATCCAAACTGAAATTTAATTCACACGCCCCACATTTCACTTTTGCATTCCACCACCATTCATGTTCTCAGAGCTACATGTTTATCCATTTGTGCATATTTGTGCGTCTGAGTACTTGTGACTTCCTCGGATGAAAAGATTTGTGTGTGAATGAGCATATGTGTGCGTCTCAGCCACCATGCCTGTGCGTCTCTTGAGTAGATGTTCTTAAGTGAGGTCACTTCCTGTCAGTTTGGTGTTTGAGAAACAATCCAACTGCACAGAAGTTACTGCAACCGTCTGCATCTACGTACCTGTCCCTATACCTGTACTGCAATGGCTATGCCTTTCTGTTGACTACTGTCCTCTTCATGCTGTTTGGTAACTGCATGCTATGACACAATCACATGAGGTGTTTGATGCTTGCCTTGTTGCTCACAATGTGAGGTTTGGATGCTTTTTAAGCCACGATTAACCACTTTGCACCCAAATGAAGAGAAATGTCTTGGATAGATATGCCTGTAAAATCTCAGATTTGGGCAGCAATGTTTGTGGAACTGTCTTGATTTAATTTATTTATTTGTTTACTAAAAAGCATGCCAGGTAAAATGCCTGTTTACTTCTCCGGGTTAATGTTAGCTGTATTAGTTCTTGGTGTGGGGAAAGAGTAGTCAGATCTGCATGACTTGTATCATTTGATAACCTTCTAATGTGAATATAGATTCAATTTTAATCTAAGCATATACATCTGCTTTTCTTTTCTAATGCAACCTTTTCCAGAGCTCAGAGGAAAGATGTTATAGTCTACTCTAAATGTTTCTAAACCACCTCTGGCAAAAATCTAGACAATTGGCAAACTGATCATTAAAAAACTACAGAAGATATTAAAAGTTAAAACAGTGGTAAAAAGACATCATACTAAAGCAAAAATCATCTTTCCTCTGAGTTCTTCTTTTAGGACTTTTACCCTTTAAGGTTTTTGGGTTCAGTGTTTTGATATCTCAATTCACACTCACATCATTGATGACTGTTGCCCACAGGTAACCATTAATGACCAGGGTGTGTGTGCGTGTGTAATATATGTGTGTGTATACTCTTTATCATAGTCTAATTAATGGGGAATGATACAGCCAATCACTTTCAGTGTTAAGAGTTTTCAATTGAGTCCACACACACACACACACACAAAAAAAAGTCTGACGCATCCTGTGAAGCATTTTTATAGAAACTTCTTGTTTATGTAGAAATACATAAAATAACATGAAAGCAAGTCAGTACAGAACTCCGTTTATATGTTTATTCTAAAGGAGCAGAGTCACTTCTGCTTTTTGGAGACTGATCCTGATAGTTTTTTTCACCAAATACATGTTTTTTAAAGAGAAGTCCAACATTTTTTTTTAACCAGAATCAATAGTATTGACATGAAAACAAGCTGTTCATTCCCTTGCATCACACTGTCCAATACTAACCAAGACAACAACTCTTAATGTACATCCTCTGTACTACAGCCATCTCAGTGGCCATCATAACATTTGTTTTGACTAGATGAGTGTATTTGAGTGCTGACACTAAAATCGCTCCATGGCCATAATTTTAATTCTTTCTGCCCTTGTCCCTTTACTTGTCCCTCTCTGTCCCTCTTTTCACCCCAGGCCAATCCAAAGCCATTGTGTAAAGAAAAGAATTAAAATTCAGTGTGCAATCATACTGTTGTACATTTTGTCCATTCATGTGACAATCACATCCAAAAAGTTGCCTAAATCCATAGAAGCAACTGTCTTTTGAACAAAAGACATGTCTAGCAGTCATATCACAGTAGAGTGATATAAAACATTTCTGGGGATAATGTGCTGAAAATGATGCAAAAACCTGGTCCTGTTCCAATCAAAGTTTCAACAAGTGTGTGTACCATTCCTCTTGATTAGCATGTTGTGAGCATGAAATGTGCATTGTTCAGACATTAACAAGCTCTCTGTGTTTGTATGCCTCTGGTTACCTAGCATCCTCATCAATCCGGGAAACCATGTTAAGATGCAGGAGGGAACACTGGGATTCTTTATCGCTAGTGATGCCAAAGAAGTAAAGAGGTGATTCAGCTGTCTGGATGGACAACGCGTCACTATCCATGAGAAATGGGACAGTTTCTTTCTTTGTTTTATTATTTGAAGTGCTAAATCTTTTCACTGTGTCGCCTTTAGAGCATTTTTCTACTGCAAAGCTTGTCATGATGACATCACAGACCCCAAACGGATTAAGAAGTGCGGCTGCAAACGAAGTGAGTAGCTGTATTTTACTCTCCACATCTGGTGCTCCTTCCTTCCCTTCCTCTCACTCCAGATCCTGTCTCTGTTATAGAATAGCTCTACTAGTTTCTAAATAAATATGCGTCTCATTGTGTCATTGTTGTTCTGTGCAGTTGTGTTTTAAAGCATCCTGTGTGTTGTCCACACCATTATATTTTACTCTTAGGAAAGTGTTTGTTATGGGTCCTATTTGAACTGCCATAACATCCATCATGGTATGATCATTCAAATATTTCTGTTTTTTTTAGTCAATGTTGGTGCCTTCATTTTATATGTATTTTGATTTAAGTTTAAACTGTGATTCACAGCTTAATGCAAAGATTCACTTGGTTTATTTATAAGATGCTACTTTTTTATGAGCCATAAAAAGGGGCTACAGAAATATATTGTGTTGTGTACTGTACTGTCGAGCTCAGACAATCCTTTCAGGATTTTTTAGGCTTCCTACATGTTATAATTAGTGCAATGTTAATTGTAAGACTTTAATAATATTTTAATCCCTTTGTCAAATTAATTGTCATTTTTTCTTAATGTATATAACACTAAGGCAAGGACTGTGCACAAATATATCCTGACCAAACTACAGTTTATTGTCAGGACATGTTAGCTACCTTATAAATTATTCAGGTGAATATTGCAGACTTTTGCAAAAGGTCACAGGCATTTACAGTAAACAGCTTGTTACAGATGAAAGCCTGGATCGAAAATAAATACTCTATAGTCCTTGCTTTTTTTCTCTGTCATGTTTCATTATTTAAACAATTTTTACTCTGCCAGCTCAACAGAATAAGTAGGGCTGTCACATTTTAGTTTTCTATATGTAAACTGTTTAATTCTGTTTGCTTTCTTTGTATCCTCACATCTCAGACTGCGGTGATGGATACAGCCTTATGTTTAATGTCATTACAGTTGTCAACAAGAAAGTTGTATTTAGAAATATGACAGTTCCATTACTGCAATGGAAATCTATCCTGCAGTATGTTCTTTTCTATCATGTTTTGTTCTCCTCTATTGTTTTTTCCATGTTTCTTTATGACCAGTGACACACTTTTGATGTATTTCCTTCCCTGCTGCCATTGGAAAACACCTCTTTATTTTAACTACTCACTGGTAGTGATTTATTGTGAGTAAAAGAAAATGGGTGTCCTATTACCCAGAGTGCAGTGCAAGTGTTTTTTTTCCTCCTCAGCAAATAGTATATTGTATCTATGTTGCATGTACCAGTGTAGCTTCTGCATCCCTCTCCTCGCCTTTCATTTCTACACCGTGCTCAGACCAGACTAAATCTGAAACAGCAGAAATCAGACTTACATCAAGCTTCAGGCCTTCTCTTTATTGGCTCAGTAAGTCGATGCTGACTAGCAAGAAATGACTAATGAAGTATGATTAAATTGGATGTGACCGATAAGTGTTTGGTCACAGTTTCATCATCAAACCAATCTCCTATTCGGCACACTGATTCAACTCTGAATGATGAACTGTTTTAAGCTGTAATGCTGCAGAGGCAATCAAACAGAAAACGAGAAGAATATGAGAATTTTTTTGCCATCGTCGTAGATTTAGAGGTGCTAACACCAAAGCAAGACAGTTAAACTGATCTGCTTTCTGTCAAAAGAAGTTTTGTGTTTTTTTTTTCTTTACAGAGCAGGAATTGTCCTTGTGGGAAGTTCTTGAAATCCCAATGAGCGAGGTTGCCAAAACACAATCAAAACAATCTGGTCTCCCTCTTACCCCATTTCCTTGTGATCTCAGCCCCTTTTCTAAGCTCTGGATAAGGTTTCAGAGATCATCTGTCCCTTTCAGATTTAAAATGCCACTGCCACAGCCTTGTGCATTTCAAATCTGGATAGTTGTTAGGCCCTTTGGTTCAACTCGCTGCACTGGGTGATAAGTCCACTAGGAATACACAGAAGAATAAATTCAGGTGCCACTAGATGGCGGTACCCTACCAGTTCTATGTTTTTACATATAATAAAGGTAAATAGTGATGCCTGTAGAGGAAACTCAAATACCCTGAAAGCTGTTCAGCAAAAATGCAAGGACCAGATGAGTGTTTGTGTAAAGTGGGATATTAACTGTGTTCAAAGTTTCAATATGTTCTACAGATTAATAATCTGAATGTGTTTAATGTTTTATTCCTTTGTTTCATGTTTAGGTGAGACACACATTGGCCAAAAGTGAATCTTTTGGACCACATTGTTTCCCTTGCATTCTTGCTGAATGAAAAAAAGCTTTGAGTGGGGTGTATCGGTAGGGTGCTTTCTTTAGGACATCCTTCATCATCAACATGGCACCCTGATAGCTTCTGAGTGTGCTGTGTTTTGGTAGATTACAGTAGTGAACACCCATTCAGACAGTTTATCAGGGTAGCTATCATGTTGAATCCTCAGTCGAGAATGCCCTGAAATGGACGTCGTTTAGTCTTAGGCCAAAATCTGGGTATTCGCTAAGTCAGAAGTAAGACATTGTCAGCGTGTGCGTGTGTGCGTGTGTCTTGTGTTTTCCATAGCTCCCCTTCCATGTGTCGGAAATCTACTTTATTACTTATCTATACTGTGATCTGAGTTCCCAAGTCAAAAAAAAGGGAAAAAGTTAAGAAATATCAGCATGATCTGAAAGCTTCACTGCCCATGTTTGTCATGCCCCCCCCCCCCAACCCCCCCTAAAAAAAACTGGTTCATTACCATGAACAGTTATCTCTGTACTTCTCCTTGTTGCTGAGAGCAAAACTGCATTCTCTGCATGCTTTTCACATGCTAATAAAGCACACGTGCATGCTTCAGGATACAGCAGTCCCTGATGCCTTCTAAATGATCTGTGCTTCCCATTCTTGCTTTGGCCAGAAATTCAAACATATTTCATTTGGGATCTGATTTTCCAATGTGAGTCAGACTCAGAGATGTTGCAAATGTATCTGTAAAAGTGCCAGACGGTATTACTGTGTTGTCTGTTTGCATCTTGCCAATAAGAGAATGGGACCAGGGACTGTTTCAACCCAGAGTCACAGCAATCTACGGATGCAACTCTAGGGACTTTCACTCCTGCTCCCCTAAGGGGTTTAGGGTCTCACAAACATAACTGCAAAGATAAAAGAATAAACACAGATGAAAAACAGTCTGCTTGAAGGTTTTGGCTTTAGATTGTTAAAAAATTATATACTGTGTAATGCTTCTTTTGAACTTACACTGAATTGTAATTTTTTTCCCAAATAACAGGTTTTAAAAATGGCAGATAACTGAAAATAAATTTCAGGCTAATACAGCCACTATGGTGAAATTGATCAGCACAGTTTGAAACAATTAGTTTAGCGGCATTTCAAATTTATTCCTCCCACTTTTTCTAATATCAATAAATTTAGAAATATTCAGGGGGATATTTTTAATAACAACTTTGTTAGAGCATCCAAATTATTTGGCTGGTATATAAAGAGTAACTAATGATTGTATCTCCATAAATTTGTTGCTGCTTCAGTCTAAATTGAAACTTTATCTTATACAAGCATGCCCATAAACATACTGCTTATTACATCACATTAACTAAGATATATTAGTACTCATAATTAAGGTTTTTGGATGGTGAATGGACATTATATTGGCAAGCAGATCCAGTAAAATGTTTGCGCTTCCATTAGCTGGCCTTAGCCAGTACTAGTATAGTTGTAATAAACCATTTAGCTTGCATGAGTCGTACATACAGTCATACTAACTCAAAAAAACAATATCAATAAAACCATTTGTTAAAATGTTTTTGTTATTTTTTTAAGAAGGGATTATATTTTTCTCTATTAAAGTCTTACTAAGCTGAGATAATCACAAAATGTCCATAATTAACAGTTTTACATACATTTTGCCAAGTTTAGAGTCTTTAACATGTTTGTGTTAAAGAAATACTCAATATATCCATCATTTCACACAGTCCGTGCTCATTGTAGTAAACACCCCTTGGGGAGCGGAGCAGTGAAAATGCAGGTTTGAATATAGCATGATCTGGCCACTCTGACCAGTAGAGTAGTGTGATGCCAAGGACAAAGACTACAGCTGCATGATGGGATACAGGTACGTGATCCACTCCTTTAGCCAAATGGATAGAGGATGTACAAATGTATGAAACATTGTATGATGTTTGCTGCTGAAGACATTGCTCATGCCTCTCTTCCCCGAATGCCTTCCTACCTTTCCCTTCTCCTCTTCTTTCTTTCCCACAATTATAATTTTGTCTTTTCAACCTGTTGTAGCCTTAGCACACAGCTTGACCTCTTCACACTGTCATTATCAATGAAAAATAATAATCCAAAAGCACACAACTGTTACATTTTTAAATGATTGTTACAGTAATGGCACAGTCAATGTGTCTGCTTTAATGAAAATTCTTAGATGAGGGATTTATAAAAATGATATTTCTGTAATAACCTCTTAAAGAAAATTTAAACAAAGCCTCATTTTTTGTGTTATTATAACTTGGGGCTCAAGTCTGTGGGGCAGGTGGCTAAGGCTTTCTGATGAAGTTACCTTCCAACTTCCCCTTATATGAATATTTCTCCTTTTGCCATTAACCTGCTGCTTTTCCTCTCCTCTCATCCCAAAACATGACTGTAGCCAAGATGTCCGTCTACAAACGAATGAAACTGGCATGTTGTTTTGATTGCGGCCGTTCAGAGCAAGACTGCTCTTGCATGTCAGGCAGTGTACATAGTAACATGGACACCCTTCAGAGGGCCTACCCACTTTCCTCTGTCTCTGTTCATGATTGCGCAACCACTTTACGTGCCTGTAAGTTATACCGCCCAACACATGCTGTTACATGTCTGTGATGTGTGCTCCATGTAGTGTCCCATGCAGAGGTACTTTATGTGTTCGTGTGTGTCTGTAATTGTTTTCTATGTGGTGTGACCTGTTCCTCGTGACACCATAGTTTGTGTAGCTGTGGCCTATATAAGTTTTTGTTTTGCTTTCTTTTTTTAGAAAGTAGTCCTATGATTTCCTAAGTAATTTCTGTTTTAATTTATTAACAATGATTGTTTTCTGAGTCTGGTGTGGTGGGTAAGTGGTGGTGTGGCTCTGTGGTGCTGCTGTACAGTATTGTAGGTGTTAGATATGTGGCTAACGCATGCTGCATTGATCATGCAGTTGTGTCACAATTTCACTTTTTTAGCGTGATGTTTGGTGTTTTCTTTATTACTGTTTAAGGTAAGATGTCTGCAAATAAAGAATTGGAACATATAAGTTTGTGTTATAAGATTGTAACAATGTAATTTTTTGATGATGTTTGTTAAATTGTTTCATTTTAAGACCTTGACAGTTTTGATATGTGCAAACTTTTTATTTAAAGTCATTTCCCCTGCTTAACTTTTTATTTTACCCTTTGCGTTTTTTTTCCTTTAAATGCTGGTTTTAAACACTTTTTCTGGGCCACAAATATGCGAAAACTTGTGACTGATCAGGAGTGTAAACTTTTAAAAGACGGTATCATTGTGCTTTTTGCATTTTTTTTCTCCAGTAGGTTGATTTGAGCATGTTATAGTGTTGCAAAGTTAGAAAATGATGAACTTGCAACAGAGGAAGTTATAGAACTGGGTTATATGTGGTAGTTCAGGCTTTTCCTCATTAACTTAAAACTTTCCTGATAATGCCTGATGGTAGCTAGTAGGTCACGACAATGAGAATACACTGGACCAACCGGGGCAGGATTAGTCTTTAGGGCTTATAAAAGTTTCAAATCTGAAGAAGTTGCAGTGCTCTTACAATCTTAAAGGGAATTTTTGGTAATTTAATTTACAAACATTATTGCCTATAGTTGTTTTTTGTGTTATATAGTTCATATAAATTGCTCATTAAATTATAGTAAGAGTTAATGTAAAAAAAGGTTGATGAAGAAGGGAGAAAAAAGATAATAAATAGCAAAGATTCTACTTTGCAAAGCAATAAAGAAAATGTAAAGAGAAAATCAAAGCAAAGTGATGTTGACTTGATACAGGAAAGGTGAGATGGTTGAGGCTCATGGACAATCCTTTCTCTTTTTTTTTTAAGTGAATGAAGAAATACTAAATTGTCTGTCAATTAGACATGGCAGCAGTAGGACTGGCTATCAAAGCCATGGGTTCAGACATACAGATCTGATTTCTCTCTCAACATTCTCCCACCGTCTGCAGACTCAGCCTAGATTAGTGTCAAACACGGCATGATGAGTTTGGCTTGGCTTCTTGTAGTTAGGTTTGCATTGATATCCCTCGGTACCAATTACTGGCCATTACATGGTTACTGATCTCACTTCTCCCCTAAACCCCTGTAGGATTTAAGTAAAGTATCCTCTGTCTTAGATTTCTTTCCCTTTTTAACTGTTTGAATGAACAAAGAGAGTTTAGTGAAGGAGTGTATTGGGCTTTGTCTGTCAGGGATTGCTGGATTTCCTCTCCATGTCCTGTTTTTTTTCCACCAGACTGAGAGGATAAGACATCTTTATCCATGATGACTTCATCCTTCTCTACTTCACAACCACATTTTTCTACACTTTTATAATGGATTTCTTTTCCAATTTATACTACCTATAAACAAATACTGGCGCTGCTGGCACAAGCAATAAACTTCTGAATTGCTTTATAAAGTCGTATCATACATTATTCGATTTGTAGATCTTTTTACACACATTTATAGAAGTATTTAAGTTAGTATTGTGGAATTTGATGGAAAGGATGAGAACGTGGATGAATTAGGTAACTGTATTACACATGTATAATGATGTTGCCATTTAGTTACAGGAGTGAATGCTGTATAAATGAGTAAAAATAAGTTGAAGGGAAACTATTTGGACATGAAAACATGCAAAAAGTGATTAGAAGATGTTCTCATTCTCATCATTTTAATTATATGACTCCACTTTTTTACACACACAGATATTAATACATTCATACACATACCAGTCAAAGGTTTGGACACACTTTCTCATTGAATCCAAAATGTCCAAACTGTAGTGTAAATAGATACATACATATATACAGTACATACATATATAAATGCTATTAAAACACATGCTGTGTCACATGATCATTATCCTGTGAAGCGCTTTTTAACTGGAATAGTATAAAGGAGTGGCTGAGGTTGTTATGGTTGGAGTAAAACGCTGGATGAGGGTTGGTTACTTGGAGCTAAGAAGATGCTCTTGGCTTGTATTCAGCCCTCTGAGCAGTGTGTGTGTGTGTGTGTGTGTTTTGAGTGTATTACAACATTCACTTTTATGTTTTTGCCTATGCATGTATGTGAATCTGCAAATCATTTTAAAAGACCTTATCTATCTTGACACAGAAATTATGTTTGCATTTTTATTTTCCCAGCCCTGCTGGTCCGTCACCAAACTTGCCCTGACAGCTCCTGTCCACCAGGCAGGCTTGGTCTCCCCCTTCTTCCCTACCCTCTGTCCTATGGTGCATTGCTATGCCCCAGATGCTAGCCAGTTATTCTGCCGCCTCTGCGGTGCGGGCAGATCACTAGAGACAGATGCCAGGGCAACTGTGGGTCCCTGTTTTGAGGATCTGTGTCATGGGCCAGCCTTGGGCCCTCATTATGACCTTTCTTGCTGAAATAGACTTTGGGAAATAGTGGGGAGTGTCAGCAGCCCTGAGCTCAGTTCAAAGCCCACTGAATCAGTGATACAACTTAATATCTCCTCAGTCAAGGTCATAAACTGTAGTTTCTTGATTAACAGCACTAGCAAAACTTGAGACCAAGGTCAGTACTTTTCAGGAACAAGCCTTAATATTGGAAAGGTATCAGTTTTAAAAGTCACTATTAGTAAAAGAAGCTTGGACTACATGTGGCGTTTAGGTTTCTTTGTGCTCATGACCTGCCAGATCGATTGTTTTGATTAGAGTTGTCTGTAATTTGAATATCTAAATGCATCCAAGTATGAAATTGCTGACTGTTTCACATGAGGGCCTTTATTTGTTCTGTTTAAAAAACCCACACTGCCTATGGGATTGAAATAGAATTAGAATAACTTCCTGAATCACAGAAACATATATGTATGCTGAAAGTTATCTCCACAAATGCAATGACCTCTGCTGTTAGACTTTCATTCCGTCTCATTTCAGGTTTAGTACACTTTCCTAAAAGGATGGCTCACTCTGAGAATGAACACTTCATTCATTCACCTTTGTTGTATCATCATACCATACTTAAATCCCAACCATTAGTGTTAATTGCCATAACGGTAATTTTTCTTTTCCTTTTTTCCTTTTGGTTTGTGTTTCCTTGCCTTTTAATGAAAGCATATCAGAGTTAAGTTTGGATTCATTTTCATCCACCACTCTTAGTTGATGTCTCTATTTCCTAATGTCTATGTTTCATTTCATCCTTTCTCCCTTTGTGTGACCTGCCATATGTCTTTGCATTCTCCTCAGCCAAATATAAATATAATGGATATGTCAGATCACGTAAGTGTGTTTCTCTGTCCTTCTCCCCACTGTTCCAGTTCTGTGTTTAGACTATAGCCCCCTCACTTTGTGATGTAACATAATTATCACTGATGCTTTGTTTTAGTCTATGCTCTGTTGTCCCACATCCCTGTAGAATATAATGTTGTTGTCTTGTGTTTTACAAGAAGACTAAATGTAAACATAATTTAAATAGTGAATTTAGTGCAGTAGTTTACTTTAACGTAACAATCACTAAATAAGTATAACATATATTGTCAAGAAATAACAGTATTTAATTCCTAGTTTTTAAAATTACTAAAAAGAAGTTCTTTTGTGTTTGCTAATGCCATGTAGTTCCATGAAATATTCTTTTTGTATTGTGCTGCATCTAGCAGCAGATGGCGGTACAACACCAGGAAACAGTGGAAGCCAAAAAGAGGCTGGCGTTCGATTCAAAGCTGATTGCAATATAGGTAAATCTTTGGTAAATAATTGTTAAATAAATACCATTTTATTGCACTGGTTAAGAATAATTTATAGTATTAAATGCTATTCATAATCTCCGACATTTTGTGTATATTACTCCTTTTTCTTTCTTTTTTGTTGGTTTTTCCTCCTTAAAACGATGGCTGCCTCTTTAGCAAACCTTAAAAAAAATGAAAACGCAATAATCATGATATCACTTTTGTGTTTTTTTTTCTTTCTTCTTCTTCTTTTTAGTTGTAAGAACACAAGAATGCCAGTGCATGATAAAGAAAGCTATTTCATGCAGTTAAAGTACAAAGCTTGTTCATGCAGCAGATACTAAAGGCAAAGCCAGCTTAGCTCACATTCAAAAGTAAACATTTTTAGTTGTTATTCCTCCACCTCATCGTCCAGTTTACATTGGGTCACAGAGATCTGATAAGGTTTGCATGCAGGACAGTACCATCATAAGATTAGCATTTCAAGAAGGGACAGTTGCCGTCTGGGTTATTCAGGATGCACAGTGGACCTGCCAGGGTGGGTGAAGGCTCTGTAACGCTGCATGTGTTTGACAAGGGCCAGATGAATCCAGGAGCTATCGGTGGCGCCCTGTAAATCAAGGAGGCAGCTGACGGCTGGGATAAACATCTGTTTATTGCCCGGGGCCACCCAAGCATGCTCTTCCTCCAAACAACCAACCAACCACCCTTCTACCATGGAGAGGAAGAGAGCTCCACCTCTTACAGTCAGCTTTGCAACCAGATCTTTTACTCTTATTCCTCTCTGGTCTTTTTGCACTGTGCCATGACCCCTTCAGGACATAAAAAACATGAGGTTGACGCTGCAGCCACAATTGGATTGTGTGTGTATGCAATTGTGTATTTAAGCCGCTACATAAACAGCATGAAGTGTATATGAAGTATTAATGTTCATATTAAATACTGCAGCTTTTTTATTATTAGAAATTCTGCAGTTTTGTTTTAATTGAAAATGTAAATATACAGTTTAACAAAAAATAGTTATTTTGTCTGGAATTAAACTGCTATTCTAGACATAATAAAACATGAATTGAATAAATGTTTAATGATTCAGAGGTTTTGAATTAGTCATTTTATAAATTATTTGTTGCAGTTTTAAATTTGTTGAAATGAAAGTTACGCTTGAAAAGAGAACGTCTGATTTGATTTGACTGGCTTCAGCTAAGCCGTGTCTCGCCTTTGTTTTACCAGAAAATGTAACAGAAATGAGAAACAGAGAGGCTTCTAATTATTTATGTTTGTCACAAAGGCAAAATGAAAGTTACTGTGACGTTTCTGTTAGAGCTGTAACACCATATAGAAAAATGAAATGATTCTTGCTCTTATACCATGACTTTTTGGTTTGTTTTTAGTTATTTTATTTAAAACTATAATTAGAAAATTAGAGATTTTTTTTATTATTATAGTTCATTCCATTTTAATTACACAAATATCATTCTTACTTACAGTATGCTTTATGTTTTCTGGAATTATTTACCCTTGAAATATCCTAATATGGCATTAGTAAAACTAATCAGTTTCAGTTTAAAGTACTACTAATACAATAAATTTACTACATAATTTCTCACATTTTTTATTCTCTACCATTTGACAGTAATGGATCAAGTTAGACCATCCTTTCAAAACCGATCTGTTCAAACCACCGTCTGCATCTCCACTTCCATCGCCTCAAATGCATTCCTTCCCAACTCCCTGCACCCCAACCAGGAGCTCATTGTGAACCGGGCCCCAGCCAACATCCCTCTTGTTAATAACCGTAAAGGAAGTCTTCTCCCTGTGAGGCCAGGGCTCGCAGCTGACCCCTCACAATTACGTCTCAGTATCTCAGGTCCAGGAGAAGTGGTGGCCAGAGCCCTGGTTGAAAGCCGACTGAACCGGGCCCGCAGTCTGCCGGTGAAATACCGCTACCAACCCAATAATGCCATGCTGCTCAGTCACAGTAGGCACTGTAGGTTGCCCCCTTAGTGGGATGCATCAGTCAGTAACCACCTGCCTGTGTCGTCCCTTTATTTTTCGTGTTTGCTGCATGACGGTTCACTGTGCAGGAGCTGCTGCGGCTGTTTCTCCTACTGCTTTGCCTGATAGTCCAGTAGCTGCTGCTCTGTACACTGGGTGACTTCCAAACTTAACATTATATTGTAAATGCGATTTCATATTTGTTACAAGAGTTAAAAAACTTGTTACAGGAGTCAGAAGTTGTATTAGTAAAAAGACTTACTATCAGCAAATTAAGTTTGGAAGACAAATAATTTTGCAAAGGAATGCACATTTTTTGATGTGGTATTTTCAAAGCGCATTATAAAAGGGAATTGTTTGTAAAATAGAAAGTGCTTGTGATATTAGCTATTCTGAATGCCCAGATGCATAAAGGAAATGTCAAAGAATGACATTTTATTAGAAGGCACAGTCATATTTCTTATCTTTTATTAGCAGAATTAGGTGACAGCTGAAAATGGGTGTTCAGACAGTAATGAAATTCTACATGCTTGGAATAGTCACAGCTTACAGTGTGCACATTGATTTGCACTAATATCATGCTGTGTTATTGATTTCTAACCAAAGGACTAATATGGGTTTGAAGTGATGGTGCACTTGGCATTTGCGTTGGGAGAGCGTAGATTCTGGGTACATACCTGAAAGCTCACAGACGACAGTGGTGAAGATCAGACTGCAGTAGTTAGTTCGCCTGAAATCTTCAGATGACCTGTGCTGGTCTCACTCTGGCTGCTTTTTCCCATTAATGTCTGACTTCAATGAGTAATGTATTCAAAGTTTTATTCTTTTTTTGCTTTCATTTTTTGTTTGTTTGTTTTCTTTTTATTAACTTGGTTAAACTTATCTGACAAGAACTGGAAAGAAAAAAATAAGGAAAAAGGTGTTTGTTTTTGTTTTTGTTTTTTTTTTGTTCTGCAAATGCTTAAAACCAAAACTTCAAACACAAAAAGAAAATATGTAATCTAACAGAAATCATTCATTTTTCATTAGGGCATGCATCATCAGTCACAAGCTTTTTAAAATGAAAAATGATGTGCATTTACAAGCAGCTGGCTAAATTTGTTGTCCACTAATCATTTTTCCATTTAATGCTTCCTGGCCATCATTATGTATGCTGAGTGCTTAGTGTTTTCTTGGCATGGAGGTAGACCTGTAGAAGAGCCATTGTTCATTTTAGTTAGACCTGGAATGATGGGGTGGGGTGCAGATAGTGGTATGAAAAAAATTATATATTGTAAATTCACTCAAAATCCATCTTCATATCATGCATTGATCTTATTTTCATTGCTTTGCCTGTGCCCAACTGACAGTTAAGATTGGTATAATCTCATGGCAATTAATGGAGTAGGTAAGCTCATGCAGACTACTAGTGGTCCACCTGGACAGATGCAGTAATGTATCACTGTAAGCTCTTGTAAAAGTGCACCTTTAACGTGCTGAAATACAGGAATACGGGGATATGTTTTGGATATGAGCCTTCTATGACATTCCCAGGGCTTAAATTGGTTTTTCTTCGTGGTTTTCTCCTGCCTTTTCTTTTAGATTTACATTGTCTGTTACTAATGCTTCCCTCTATACTTTTTCAGTTTGACACTGAAATATTAATTTACTTTTTCTTGTGTTCATTTTCTTTTCTTTTTCTTTTCTTTGCAATGATTGATTGATTATTGGCTACTTTTCCATGTCAGGTCCAGCACACTTCCTCAACTGTCTGTCTCTGTTCTGACGCTCTGCACATGTGTTTGCAGTTGAAGATGAGCATCCATCAACTCTCTCACCCAAAAAAAAGCAGCGCAATGGAGGGATGCGAAACTCACCTAACTGCTCGCCCAAAATGATGAGGTAAGAGATGATAGTTTTATATTCTCCTTGCAGCTTTCAAACAGTGAAAGAGAAAGAAAAGGGGGGGGGGGGGTGTAAAAAAGAAAAGACGAATTTGAAAGAGTCCGCCCAAACTCATGACGGTGTGGCGGTGGAAAGTTGGACAAGAGGGGAGGGGCAACCTCGGG
>JBAMHV010000017.1:14883109-14903177 GCA_037177535.1 Pseudomugil gertrudae
CCCCCCCCCCCCCCCCCCCCCCCCCCCCCCCCCCCCCCCCCCCCCCCCCCCCCTTTTCTTTCTCCTGTAAAAAGCGAAGGATGAATGTGACAGAGTCGTATACAGCTGATGATGGTGTGATGGTGGCAGTTTGGATGGATGGGAGGGGGCAAATTAGGGGTGGCAGCGGAGGGAGGTAAGGCACTCTGTGAGGAAAAAAAGAGGGGAGAAACGCCCTGTTAAGCTCTGGCTGTTGAGGATGGCATGCTGTCAGCTGTTAATGACAGAGCTGAAATAATATTTCTGTCACAAAAAGCGGCTGTAAGGAGCCGTTTGAAAAGTCTCCTGGCTTTAACGTCCCAGCTGCCACCTCCTCCAGTCTGGTCCACATGTACTACTTAAATAATGCTGGCACTAATGACACCAGCAACCAATCAGAGAGGACCTGCAAGGTTACTTTGCCCTGAGGCTACTCCTCTATTGTGGGAACCCCTGTGAGTACGGTTTCTGGTACTTAAGGCCATATGCAAGATGTATCAGCGCAATCAAATATGAATTCAAATATTACCTTCCTTTTATCCTGTCCTTTGTAATTATATTGTTGTTAATTGATTTTGAAAGATAAAAGAGGTAAATTTTTGTGCCGCTCTGGCTGCGAGGTGAGGTTAGATGCAGAAGGAAGGGAGGAAAGAAGGGAGAATACAGAGAGGCAGCGCTGCACGGATGCTGATGGTGTGCTGGTGCTGATACAACAGGACACAAACCCACTTAGCTACACTTTTAGTTTCTTAACTATAATGTTATAGACGTCTTCATTTTGCCATTACAGTAGAAAACACTTGGAAGAAGCTTGTGTGTGTGTGTGTGTGTGTGTGTCCCTTTTTTTGTCTTTATTATAATTTAGTTAATGCTTTCCCAGCTGTTGTATCTGAATTTTGTGAACATGAACTAAAACAGTTACATTTTTATGTGGAATTCCATTTAAAAAAGATTTTTTATGTATATAAATAAATGAAAGAATGATATCCATGCACATCGGTGCAATTTTTTTCCCTGGTTTTTATTGTTGATGTCGTCTGTTCTTACGATTGAGCTGAATGTTTTTGTATGGGAGTTCTGCTGGGTTCCCTTAGGCAGCGATCCCTCTGCACTGGTGTGCCAGTGTGATTTTTGTCCAGCATTCTTGTCAGCCACCCCCTCAGTTCTCTGCAAACAAGCACTTAATAAGCCTTTACACTTGCCAAACCATTAGCCCAATGTAGAGTCTTAACCCTTCAGCCTCGTTTGCAGCAGAGTATCACTTTAGATGCCCTTGCTCAGAGGGAGAAATCTGCTATAAAAACAAGCAGGCACTGGCACGTTTCCAGCTAACTGCTTGTTTAAAAGGCTGTTTAGTTTGCCTAACTTAAAGCGCAAAGCCTTTTCTTCTCATCCTACTCTGCTTAGGAGATGGTCCCCGTTTGCCATGTAATATATGCATCCCTGCTTTGATCTCACAGTGATAATAATCCTTGCAAGTTATTTACTCAGTTTTGAAAATGCTTCAAAGTGGTGTCAAAGTTTTCTCTGCTTTAGGGGTGCTTCTGTATTCTGCTGGCTCTTGGGTACTGGGATGACAGGTCCTCTGTTATAGGTGTAGATTTTTTTTCTACGTCTTAGCCCTTAGCAGAACATCACATTACCCATCAACCCCCCCCCCCCCCCACACACACACACACACACACCCCTTTCACAGCTGCCCCTGTCAACATATAACACCATATATTTTAAACAGTTGCGCTTTACGAGGTAGATTTTATGCACAATGAAAAGTGATTGTTTGAGGTAGCCTTAGGGAAACTTTATTCTACAAGCAAGAAGGGGAAAAACACAGTAGAGAACTCGCAAGAGAGCCAACATACGTATCAAGTATGGTTTTTACAGGACTCGCAGCCCGAAGGCCTTTGTAAATAAATAATGATCAACAGATTGGCTGTGGGCTTTTGAAAAGCATGCCTTTGTCAGTTTGCATGATGGGAAAAATTTTCAAAGCAAGAGGCTGCCTTCGCAGTCTGGCAGAGAGGGATTGGGGGAGCATGCCCATCCCCAGCTTGTGACTGCAGAGTGATACACTGGAATAACTCAACTCTGTTTGAAATATATACTGAAAAAGAGAGCGTTGGAAAGAAAGCAAGGGGAAGAAGCATTGGAGTGAGACACGGTGTAAGGGAAATGTTGCTTGTCCTCTTTAAATGTCCAATGTCTCTTGGGGAAATATTTGGTTTTGCAATCTGATGTGAATGTACTTGGTTTGAAAAAAGTAAAGGAATGTGGTTTTGTTGTGTAAAATGTCTTTGTTTCAAATGTTTTTAATGAATTTAGCATTTTCAGGCAACATTTAGCTTTGCCACACTATAGTGGCCGATCCAACATGACATTGTGCTAATTAGCTGCATTTTGTTCCATGACATTAATGCCACTCCTCAAACATTAGTGACAGGTCATGACTGACAACACACATCCAGTATCAGAGGATGTCACTGTATCTTTTGCAGCTGATATCCCTTGGGCGTGGCCCTGTAGCGCAAGAATCATGTCTGCTCTTCCTGAGCCTTGTGGTAGGTTCAACCCGAGGCATGGAGGAGAAAGAAGGAGGAGGAGGTGTGTGGAGCCTGTGACAGGCTGCCAGTCACACCGCTGTCAGCGCTGTGAAAGATAGCTGTCTTGGCAGAGAGAGGTGGAGCGGCAGCCCGCCTGCATGCGCCAGTCAGCCCGTGTGTGGAGGCGAGCAGAGTTGAGCAGATTGAAGTGACGGGGGGCTCCGTGGAGTTGATTGGCGCAACACGCGGCTGTGGATGAAAGATTCAGGCTGAGTGTAAAAACACTAAATGCTGTCAGTGTTATTATCACCTGCTCTAACTGATAGAGGGTAGAAGGGGAGGGAGAGCTGCAGAGAGAAAGTGGCTAATTGACAGCTTCCCCCCCCCCTTTTTTCCTCCTACTTTTCCTGCGATGCCATGCAACCCAAATGCAGGTTGAAGGAAGAGACAACATCAAAGCCTTGTCAGTGATAGGCAGTGTTGATAGAGGATATAGAAAGTGATAGTGAGAGAGATGTATGTCAAATTTTTGAGGTGTTTTCTCCCATATTATTCATATGTCTGTCTCGCTGAAGTTTCCTGTTTTAGGAGTCTACACATTGTGCTGCTTTAACCAAAGAATTCATTATTTGGGTTAAATAGTAAATACATTATGTTTAAGTTTTGATTTAGAGTAAGTGTGGAAGGATGTGCTGTAGACTGCCTGAAACAACAGCAGAGGCGTGTAGCAGGACTGACAGAAGCCCTTTCATGGTCTGTGTTACACTGGATAAAACTCAGCAGCCCACTGCTGTGGATTAGCCTGTTTGGTTGTGACATGCTGTTGAAACATTAATGGCCATCAGTTGGAAGGGCAAAATGTGATTAGGCAAATTCCTGAAATATTTAAGTTTGAGCCTGTTGGAGCTTTTACTATTTGCTCCACATGCCATCAGGAACTGGAGGAGAGGGTAAAAGCTGGTAATTGGCCTTGTGTTGTCATGCCATTCAGTCAGTAGCACTCAAGTCTTGCTGTTCTTCTCTGTACCACTGTGAGCAAAAAGACCATTGCATTTTCTGATGTCTTGACAGAAAGAACAAGAGGGAATGCCAGAGTGTTGTAGCAGTTATGGGTCTGCGGTATTTAGAGCAGTGGGAAGCTGAACACTGAGACTGGGATAGGCTTTTAAAATGCTGAATGAATACTTTCTTATGGTTCGTCTTTGAGCGATAGTCAAAAAACCGACGCATATCCTGTTTTTCAGTCGACACGATCCCCTTCTTATCCCTGGAAATGAGCAAATTGAGAACATGGACATGAACGTGAAGAGGTATGACTCGACAGGGATGTTTCACTGGTGCCCCTCCAAAGACATCGAAAAAGTCATCCTGGTAAGTACGGTTGGAGCTGTACGACTTCAAACCAGTAACAACAAAAGAAAAAGAATAAAAACAAAATAAAAAAGTTATGCTCGGGAGCCTGCGTTTCCCATCAATTCTGTAGTAACACAATCACATACTAATGTGTATTGAAATTTCTTCCACTGCCTCTCTGTGTTTCAAGGTGAGTTTGTTTTTTATATATTAATATCTCCACCAAGAACTGCAGTGCACGCATGGGTTTGCTTGTTTTTAACAGGGCAGTTTGTAAGTATTTAGCTTTCTAAGGTTTACCCTCTAAATCTATTTTTAAAAAGGGATCACCGTTACTTTATAGTAATTAGTAGATGTGGAACTCTGAGCTAAACTTGCATAAACTGCTTTAGTCACAGAAACATCTTCTAGAAACACAGATAACTGTTAACTAGCAGAAATGTTAAATAAACCCAATCCGGCAAACGATAGATAATGTCACACTCTGCAGCAGCGGACCCTTAGTGCTGTGACTTCTAACATGAGTGTGTGAGAAACAGTTTAGTTAAACACCAAGTGTAATTTACTTTTTCATGTTCAGATATGACAGGCTCATGCAGCTTGCATGGCAAGTTTTGAAAGCAGCTCTTTGTATTGTTGTTTTATTTATTTAAACAAGAAATTAAAAAAGCAAAATAGATTCATTATTGACCTTTTTATGGAAAATCATTCATGTATTTAAAACCTTACATTTTTTAGTTTTACTGAATGAGCTGGCCTTTAATAAAAGTCACCTTCGCTTCATATATAACATGTTTTTATATTTTTAAACTTTTGTTAGTGTAAGAACAACTCATTAATCCACTCTTGATTAGCCAACAGAAACAGAGAAAAAAATGCATGTAAAACCCTTTTTCGGCTAGTTAATAGATCCACTTTTATGCTAAAAGCAACTACTTTCTATTTTTTTGTGTTATTTATTTTTTCTTCAAATGTCTCGTCTCTGTCTTCATTTTCACTAATTCTCTTCCCTTATCTTCTCCCCTTTCCTGTGCTTTTCTGTTCCATACAGACTCGGAGTGAAGCCTCCATGACAGTGCTGAGCGGCCATGTAGTGGTCTGTATATTTGGGGATGTCACGTCCGCTTTAGTGGGGCTGCGAAACTTGGTGATGCCTTTAAGAGCTAGCAACTTCCATTACCACGAGCTAAAACCTATAGTTTTTGTGGGCTCGCTGGATTACCTTCGGAGAGAGTGGGAAACTTTACACAACTTCCCCAAAGTCTCCATCTTACCTGTGAGTGTTTGCTGGCACACGATGCAATTTAAAACACAATTAACCAATAAAGCTTTGACATTTTTAGCTAAACAGACATTGAAGTCATGAAAGGGAATACGATTTTGATTTAATCTCACGTTACTTAATTGAAGGATCTCTTCATGAGGACTCGGTGTGTCCCCCTCATCCAAGGCAGTGAAACATCCTGCACATCCAAAGTGGAGTTTATGAGTGGTGCAGTCACAGTACTCTTTCCAGATGGCGTGGATCACTGCCTTGGAGCTTGTTAGGCCTGGCTTGACTGATGATCAGAGAACACAGCCCTCAGCACAGACTAGCCTTTAGATTAATCTATGTCTCTGAATCTCTAATTCCTGGTTAGATCAGTGGAATGTCATTGCCTCAAAACAAGAATACATGTTAACTAATTTCCCAAAGCTCCTCTCCGCTCATTTCTTAAATTTGTTTTTCTCTTCCCTCCATGTCTGTCTGTTCTCTGTGTTTTGCTTTCTCTCTCGCTCTCTTGCTCTTTCTCTGTGTTCTCTTCACCCTGAAGGGTACACCATTAAGTCGGGCAGATTTAAGGGCTGTCAACATCAACCTCTGCGACATGTGCGTAATCCTGTCAGCCAATCAGAACAATATCGAAGATGCCTCACTGCAGGATAAAGAATGCATCTTGGCATCACTCAACATCAAATCTATGCAGTTTGATGACAGCATTGGGGTCTTACAGGCTAATTCCCAAGGTAAGAAGCATCCTATTAGACTCCTTATACACCGCTGCCCAAAGGGGACAGGTTGTGGCAGGGGGGTGGGGGAGACGGTAGTCAAGAATGGGGGAAAAAAAGGAGGGGAACCAGTGGAGGAGGAAGAGGAGGCCACACAAGATGAATTTATGTTGTTTATCAAGCACAGACTTTAAGTAATCTTAATCAAAATTCTCTGCAAGTCTTTCTGAGCATTGTGTTGTACTGTAACTCAGGATGTGCACAAAAAAAGTGTGTTGATTGCTTCATCAAGCTGTTGCAGAATGTTTACTCCTCATAATTTTCTGATGATTCCAGTGTTGTCTTTGTAATTAGATGCTGCTAAACCTCTTTGATAATACTTTTTAATGATGTAATCAACATGACTGCGTCATTTGATGTTGTTCCCCCTGATCTGGAGTCTGGCAGATCGTCTGGAACAGATTGTTGATGTTTGCCAACAAACATATGAACCTGGCATCCCATCAGGCCTCATCATCATTAAGCAGCTAGTACAAATCACCAGGCAGGCCAATTCAGCTGCTCCTCATTAGTCACAACAAAACAGTGACACATGCGCGCACACACTTGGGTGTTTGTGTGGCTGGGATGGTGTTAGCGCACGTTAAACATGCAGAGATTCATGCAGAGTCTGTCGATCTCCAAAAATCTGCAACCAGGTAATCCTCAGTTCAAGATTAGTTTGACGTGCATGTCTCATGCTCAGCACTGTTTAGTGTCACAGTGATGTAAATGCAAAGTTCAAAGTTCAAGATGGACTGGGTTTTTGGTGCTGACCACTTCAACATGCTTTCCTTGAATTCTAATGCTGTTATTTCCCTTCTCTGAACAAGTGTTATGTTGTTGATAAAAGTGTCACCAAGGAAGCATAAGGTGGGGGAAACCTGCTCTGGGAGCAGCACTCACAGAGCCACCTCAACAGAGACACTAACTAGCCTTTATTTTCTCCACAAATCGATGGATAGAGCTGAGTGTTACCAATAATTGGGTCTTACATGAACCAGCCTTTTAAGAAAACCCACATTTAAACTGGAATGCATCCATGCATATATAAAGACATGCATGCACATGCAGATGCTGCTATTGTTTGGGGATTCCTTCCTCCTGGCACTGCTCCCATTCAGACACTATCAGTGGAATTTGGAAGGTGAAAATGAATAAATAAACATGTGCTTTCCTGGGGGAGAGCTTCTCACGGCTGCTGTAGCATGTAGTCAACCACAGAGCATCGCTGTGCCCGCAGGGCTACAGGGATAAGGGGAATGTAACCCAGATCTCTGTGTCTATTGTATACAGTAGCTGAGCACACAAAGTTGCAGCCTCAGTAGCAACAAGCCAGGAGAGAGGATGTTGTGCAAGCAGGTTACTTTTAATACTTCAGCTTTTATGTTTTATGGAGGCATTTTTTTTAGCAAATCTATAGAGGCACTGCAAAAACTAATAAAAAATAGTGTAATTTATATAGCAAAGATATAATGTCTTTTCAAATGTCACTAATATTTTAAGTTAAAATTCAAATTTTAAAACAGTTTTGGTCTTCAGTGGAGACAAATTGCTCTTTTTTGGTAGATAAATTACAGCTTTTGGGTTCTAATGTTACACACTTTGAAAGCAGCAGGTATCATTTTTCTCACCAACACCACTTTCTAGATTATGGAACAAAAGCTGTTCTCCATTTTTGCACCGTCTTCGTGTTCACTATGACGCAGTAAGAGCAGCGATTGCAAGAACTCGCTGTCACTTTCCAGCAGAATAAACATCATGGACATCGACAATCGAGCTAGAGTCTATCTGAGCTTGCGTGTGCTCGTACTCCCTGGGTGACTCGCACTGTCGAACCTGCGCAAACTTCTAGTTCAATAATTGGTGAACAAAAGTTCTGATCATCCACGTTTCAGTTCAGTGTGTGCTTCCTGTTGCTTCCTAAACTATGTGGTGTGTTCTCTGTTGCAAAGGGTTGAAAGATCCCTTTTGTATTGTAAGCAGCTCATTGGGTTTCTTGACAGGAAAGGCACACACACACACACAAACACACACACATGATTTTGCACTTCTTTTAAAACTTTGTGACCTGAATATATTCCCTGCATTATGTTTCCTTGGTCGTGGCACTATAAGCTGACATTTTGCTGTAGTCAGCACTAAATGATGGATGTCAAAACACAGTTGATGCATTATGCATATAGCATTACAGATTTAAGGTGTTTACTTGTCACTTTGAGGAAATGCAAAATTGTGAAGTCATGTGAATTCATACTCTTGTCACTTGCACTTGTATTTCATGGTTCTGTGCCACACCATAAAAGGTTTTCAGGATACACTTCGCCAATTTTATCGTAACAAAATGAACAACATGTAAAATTTATGTCTGGTTCTTGATGGAGGGACGTGAATGCTAAATATGTCTTAGCTGACCCGTAAAAGCAAAGTAACAATGTCGTAGTTTTTAGGTGGGCACCTTGTTCACTTAGCCATCTCCTCCTTTTTTTGTGTCAATTCAGACATTTAAATGGTAGAAAGGGTGCATCAAAAACTTCATGCTGAGTGAGCTGATGTGAGCACTATGTATAATAGTATTGATACAGAGTTCCAGGTCATGTCCTCAAACATATGATACTTTTGCTGTAACACGTACTCAAAGAAAAAGCCCTTTTTGCTTTATAGTTTTGCTATTTAAGTGTTTCTTCTAACTACTCTCTAGGATTTATAATTTTGTACCTTTTTCAATATCACACAACTGTGTTTTAAAGTACAAATTGATTTAATGTAAAGGAGCTGGATTAAGATGGAGTATTACTGCTGTTTTTACTGACTTATCTCATGTAGCTAATTAGTTTTAACACTTGCTTATGCTCACATATAAGTGAATGAATGAATAAATAAATAAATAAATTTAGATTAAATGACATATTTTGTTGGTTGTAAATCCTGACTGCAAGCACTTTAATATGTTATAATAAATAGTATCTCTGGTGTGAAAAATAAAACATTATAATGTGTAAGTGTTACACCCAGTTCCCCCATTTTTATTTATCTATTTTTATTAGCTAACGCTTTCTGTCAACTACGTGTGTGTTTCCTGTTTTTAGGTTTCACGCCTCCTGGAATGGACAGGTCATCTCCAGACAGCAGTCCAGTGCATGGCTTTGTCCGTCAGGCTTCTGTCACAACCGGATCCAACATCCCCATCATCACAGAACTAGGTAAAACTGTTGTACCCACTTCCAGTGAAAGTGATGCCTTCCATACCCATAACCTCAGATCAATTCATAACTCATTTCCAGATTGAGACACAGAGCTGATAATCCAAGACCTCATTCTGATGCCAACAGTTCCGACTCATTCAATGCCAAATGGATGGAGGAATGTGTGGCATTTTGTTAACCTATGGTCTTGGTAGCTCTGCCTAACTCAAGCTTTTATCTGCATTATTGAATCTGGACAGTTGTTGTGAAGTGATGACTCAACATAAAGATGTCAGTCAGGCACTTTTAAGACAAAAGCAACATCTCCTGCAATTTATCCACTAATGGATGAGAGAAACTCGGTCCAATGGAGAGAGTGAGAGAAGGAGAAAAGGTAGTGGGTTAAAAAAGTGCCTTGGTTGCAAAATGGGTCCATTTATTAATAACAATGCCAGTAGTTGTATTCCCTCTAGTGATGGGGACTCATGAAACTTTCAGATCTCTGTGGGGCCTTCCGAAGCACCAGAGACCAGCTACTCTGTCTCCCCTGACCCAATTAGGGAGCAATGGAGCATGAGGCCAGCTAAGAAAAGGCCAGAAAGAAAAAGGAGCTACCTAATGTTACTTGTACCAGGGCCAGCCATTACCTGAATGGATGCTCTCTCATTACACTGCTGACTGCATATATAATCGTCAGAACCAGATAGTCCTTGTTGCAGCCATTGTCTCGGCCTCAAATGCTAGCAGCTCCGGTGTTGTGTATGCATACTCTCTTCTAGCAGATTTTTACAGCAGCAGCAATATGAGATGTGATAACATTGTCCCTTAGTAAAGGAAGGAGCAAGAGCATGCAAAGAAGAGAGTGGCTGCCTGTCACACTGTAATCATACACTGTAATTACATTGTCACATGTTCAGGTTACAGTGCCAGGGGCAGATTAAAGCCAAGTTCAAACATAAAAACATGCCTCATTTGAGTTGCATGATCGATTTTGTTTGCATGACATGTGAAGTAGGTGTGTTTATGGATAAGACCTTGTTTATCTCATGTAATGTGTTACCATGATATGATATATTGTTGTAGCACAATGACAGCTCAGGCTTTTTTATCCACAGCGCCCTTTAATCCAGAGTGCTTTACGTTTATACTCCGGACAACCATGAACGTTTCAGAGTAATTTTGGACTTGACATGAGTATTCTGAGACAGCGATATGCCTTTGAAACTGTTTCAATAACGACACCATTTCTCCCCCTCTCTGCACTGTCTCATCACCATTAGCTAAACCTGGCAAACTACTGCCACTGGTTTCACTCAGTCAGGAAAAAAAAAGTGGAACCAACATACAAATGATAACAGAGCTGGGTAAGCTGAGCTTTTGTCCTCTGCTGCCGTCGGTTCCCCCCACTCCACTGCTCTGCTGCTCATCAGCTTGTCTTGATTTATCTGGCTGAAGTCAAGGCCCTTTGCTGCTCCCATGGCTTCACTTTGAACACATTTTTTTTTTTCGTTCTGGTTGAAATTGAGTGTCTTGTTTTGGCCCTTTCTTTAAAAAAGAAAAGATTTTTTTCACTGTTTTTGTTTTATTTTTTTACTCTTTTTTTTTTGGCGTTTTCAGAGCATTGCTGGGCCTTTGATCACGCTTAAGTCTGTCCTTGTGGCTGTTTTCATAGCAACACCCACCCTCGGCCGCTCACCTCCCCTCTCTTTTTCGCCTCCAAACACACTTGCACATTCAGCCAACTCACCCCCCCCCCCAAACCCACCCTTCACTCCTTTGGCCAAGGCCTGTTTGCATCAGCCTCTTGTCTCCTTGACTGACATTTGTGTTCTACACAGCTCACAGGAAGCCACAGATGAAGTCAGATTTCAAAAACAAAACAACCAAACAAAAGAAAGCAAAAGATCAATAAATCTTTTAGGCCATTTCTTTTATAAAATTCATTTTCCAGTTTCTGTTTTTTCTCCTAAATCTGTCTGTGAAGTGCAGATATTTCAGAAGTCAAACAGAGTTTTTACCCTGCTTATTATTCAAATAACATCACTTTTTTAGATTTTTCAATGGCCATTGTACATAGATATACAGTCCAGAAAAGAAGAACTACATGGAGGAATAAATGTTTTTCCTTTCTATTTTTATTCCTGTTCGTTCACACTCTGCTATTGGATCACTTAGTCTATCCAAATGATTATTAATCCCTGTTTTGAGAAAATGTGTTGTTACCTGTCTTTAATTTGACTTTCAGGGCACAGGTAAATATGTGTGGTTTTATTTCTCTTAGGTGATGATGTGACAAACACATCAATCAAAGAAAACTGGGAATCAGCATGACTTTACACATGCATGATTTTCTCATGTCAGACAATAGCCATTGTTGAAGTCTCATTATTTAATGTACACTAAGAATACCTGTATACTGCCCCTGATCACAATCTCTTGACCTGTAATTAATAGGTTTATGTTTGTTGCAGTCTATAGGAAGTATCTGTAGTTTTGTATGGTAAAAACAAAAGAGACTGATGAAGAGTTTAAACTATGGACTTCTACAATGGTTATTACTATGTATGCATAATATGCTCTCAATAGTATTATCATAAAATTGTGTGAAATGCACCTGCATGTTATTTATAGCACTTATGCTTAAACATTTAAGGATGAAACCCAAAATCTTTTTCATCTTATTTATAATTTTTTACTTTCCAAACAATTATATTTCACATGTACAAAAAATAAGCAAATTGCAGATAAAATATTTAAAGTTATTTTTGGTCTATCTGGTCATTATGTGAACAGTGTTTTAATCAATAAATATCCTATAAATTGTTTGGACAATAAATAATGTTTCTGTTTAATCGTGTTGCAAAAAAAATGAGTGAATTTGTAAAACTTCTAAAGTATCAAATATAATGTGCATCTGATGTTACATTATATTGCAAGCTTGAACCCTCTGTCAGTACTTCTCTACCTGAAACATTCCTCTTACTTTAGCATGATCTATCCAAATCTTTCCAAAGGCAACAAAAGATCAACGAAAAACAAAAAAAGGAGGAAAAATAAACACGCTGTGTGTAGTGTTCCAGTGTTTAGAGCGTGACGATCATGGTTACAGAGGCCCTCTCTGACCCAGCTGTGTTTCCCCCACCTTTCTCTCAGTGAACGACTCAAATGTTCAGTTCCTGGACCAAGACGATGACGACGACCCAGACACAGAGCTGTACCTCACTCAGCCCTTTGCCTGCGGCACTGCCTTTGCTGTCAGTGTACTCGACTCATTGATGAGTGCGGTGAGTTTTTAAAGAGACAGTAAACTCCCTGTGATAACATTTAGCCCACGAGTGTTTTATCTTAATATTATCTCTGCAAGAACTGCCAATGTGATTTTAAATTCAGTTGGAAGGCATAAATTCTCTGCAAAACCGTTTCTTTTGGATGTATAAGAGCAGAAAACATGAACGTTGCAAACTGCACAGCTTGAGTAAATGAACAATCCTAATCTATTTCAGTGGACGTGCGGTTTTGGCATTTCAAGCAGGCAGAGGTTGGTGAATAAAATGGCACAGTACATTGATCATATATGCCTCCCAACTCTACTGACATTATTTTAAGTATAATCAATCAGAATTTTAACAGCCTTATTATAGGTTTAAACAAAGTAAGTGGGGAAGGTTAGCATAATGGTGATGACACACATAGAAGGCCAAAGAAATGCGGGTTAATCTTTTTACCACGTCATCACTTCAGTGGAAATGAGATGAGAGAGGTGTGATTTTAATATAAATTCTTCTGCCCCCTCTCTTGACCAACTGTGGTTTATCTTTTTTACCCCCACTGGTTTTATGATGACACGATTCTTGCAGTCTTCTCTGTGAATGAGAGGTTAGAGGGCCATGCAGAGTTGAGCTGAGCTGGGAGTAGAGCAGGCGTCAGCTGTAGTCTGGCACTGGTCAGAGGTGAAGCCGGCTAATGGACACTGCTCATTCATCATGAGGCTCTGCAGGCCTGTCAGTGGCCCAGAGATAGGCGCTGCCACTCTGGCCCGGCTGCTGAGTGACATCGGTTGTCTTCACACAAGGAAAAGGCAGGTTGCGATCGGCTTAAAGGACAAGAGAAGCTGACACCTGCAGAGCGCAGTCAAATGTTGTCTTTGAGGGGAGACATATTTCGGAAGTAATAATGCTTACTATAGTTTCTTGTGTTTAATAGTGAAGTCAGATGAGAATGTAAAATTATTTGGTCATGTAGATGCATACATTTCCAAATGTTGTGTTTAAAGATTTGATTATTAAAAAAATGCAACAAGCTTTTTCATTAAAAACCCATGTTCATGTTATTAAATAGTTTATTTTTCTCTGTGGACACAATGCAGGGAGATCAGTGGAATATTACCATGAACAAAAGCATTCTTGCAAATGTTGTGTCCATGTTTACAATCACATTATCCATCAGTACTAACATGTCAAATCTGAAAACATAAAACCATCCTTTCTTTAATAGTCAGTTAACATTTAGTGCAAAAAAAAAAAATCAATGTAAGCTTATGATGACATGAGGTGACCTGTAAACATGGTAATAGGTACATAATGTTGCATTAGTTCATAATAGGATGAACAAAACAAGAAATGTAATTTGCAGTCATTTCTAATGTTAAAGTTTAATGTTAGGAGCAGATACAAGATTATTGAGACTGGCATATTTTTGCTGCAGTCTTTCTTTCCCCATCAAATGCTAAATGAAGTTCCCACCAAAATCTTCGGTAAAAAGACACAATAAAAAAAAAAAACATGCTCATGCAATATAAAAAAATGAGCTCAGTGTCTGGAAAAGAAGTCCCGTTTAGCTCCAAATCAGTAGTCAGATTGCTTTAATAACTCACTTTCAAACTTTTATTCCCCTTGACCTCTTTGGGTCAAACTTAAGTCAACTCACTGCAGACGTGTATTAATTCTCATCTGTTTCAGGTAGAGTACACCCACGTAATTTTTTTTAAAAAGCATCACTTGTATTATTAAATTATTTTGTCTTAAAACAACAGACTTTTAATAAACTTAACATATAAATGACCAAAAGTGAAAGATGCCACAGTTGTTTGTGGACTAAACATTTTAAAATATTTGACATATTTAGTGTCTTAGAGCTTCAGCTATATCATTGCAAAAGGATTTTACATTTTTATTCAGAATTCTTTTAGGTGAGCCTGAATTTGTTTTTATTTGTGCTGTGTACCATCTATGTTTATTTTTCACCAGTGTCAAGTGTTTTCCCTGGCTGTGCAGTACCCACACTTGAAAAGGGTGTACCCACAAGGATAACACATATACTGATGTTTACATATCTTAACTAATCCCACAACTGTTCGATTTTTCATTACAACACAAAAACTTGTTCCTTTATTCATTAATTCATTAATTTATTATCTTACCACTTATTTTAATAAAGGGTTGCATGTAATTCAGAAATTAAATATAATCAAAATAATAATAATAATAATAAAATGATAATTATAAAATACTATTAATAATAATATTAATAAAAAAACTGAATATCACATTTAAGTGGTATCATTTATCAGCCAAATTGTCATTTTTAAAAAATTGTTAAGGCTCTCAGTCAGTCATCATCAGTTAGCTACTGATGATGTTCTTTCCTTGCGCTCTAACAGCCAACTACAAATCATTTTAAGCCTAGAAATTTTTTTTTTAAATAATAATAAAAACAGGCTTGCCCACTTGCAAGCAAATACAATGGTGCTCACAAGTGCTGGATGTTTCCCTTTTGCTGACCTCCAGAAGCTGGCCAATCAGAATGAAGTGTGATTTTAAAGCGGAAGTCTTACCAGGAAGTAATTTAGCATGTTTGAACCAGGTCTCAATGGAGGCGTTGCAGAACAGGGAGTGAGAAAAAAAAAAAAAGTTTTTTCTTTAGAGCAGATCGTGATTAAAATGATATACACTGTCAGAAACATTGCCACCTTTTTATGCTAAAATTTCTATAACATTATCTCTTTGTAAAGACACAATGCAAGGGTCAGTTTATTGACTTTTTTTAACCCACATCTTCTACCTGCTTATGCCTTTAAGGATGCTATCTGACAGAAATCTTTACTGTCTTCTTCCAGACATACTTCAACGATAACATCCTCACGCTAATCCGAACACTAGTCACAGGGGGAGCCACCCCAGAGCTGGAAGCTCTGTTAGCTGAGGAGAATGCTCTCAGAGGAGGCTACAGCACACCACAGACATTGGCCAACAGAGACAGGTGCCGTGTCGCCCAGCTAGCGCTCTACGATGGGCCTTTTGCTGACTTGGGGGTAAGTGGATGTTTAAGTGGAGATGACAGGTTTTGGCATTACCCGGCAGCACACATCTGGCTGCCTCTGCTCATCCATGTACTTAATCCAAGGTGAAACACAGAAATCACATAAAGCAGACCTTAGTGGGTGGAAAACACTTTGAAGAGAACAATGAACAACACCAAATAGGCACCATATTGATGTTGTTCCAACCTTTTTTTGTTATTGTTTTACAAAGCATTCAATAAGCCATCGTTTTTTTTGTTTAGAATGGATTATTGCATGAATTGAAAACATACCTGATTGCTGCAGTCTATGGTGCCAACATTTAGCATTCTTTTCAAAGCAAAAACAGATGGAAAACTTTACAGATTTCGTATATTTTGTAACAACTTTTAATGCATGAGTTAGCTGTAATGCTAACAGTGCCTCTGCTTTGTTGCTCATCAGGATGGAGGCTGCTATGGAGACTTGTTCTGTAAAGCTTTGAAGACATACAACATGCTGTGTTTTGGAATCTACAGATTGAGAGATGCTCATCTCAATGCGCCAAGCCAGTGCACAAAACGGTACCGATCCATTCAAAACAAATAATTTCACGAAACAAGAAGAGGGATGAGTGTACAAAAGCTTCATTGTTCCTAATGTTTGTTTTCTGTTTTCTAGATATGTCATCACAAACCCCCCCTATGAGTTTGAGCTGGTGCCCACCGATCTGATCTTCTGCCTCATGCAGTTCGATCACAATGCTGGTCAGTCACGGACAAGCTTATCCCACTCCTCCCACTCTTCCCATTCCTCCAGCAAAAAGAGCTCCTCAGTACACTCAGTTCCCCCCTCCAACCGGCAAAACCGCAGTAGTAAGACGAGGGAGGCCCGCGACAAACAGAAGTACGTAGACTCACACACTGGCTTCAGTGTGCATGCTCAGTGTTATAAACCTGACCTGTATTTTATAGGTGTGTGTGTATGTGTTTGTGGACAGACTGTGACAACATGAGAACTGATGATTATTACTGTGTATTGTGTGGTTTGTGCTTGGTGTTGTTTTTGTTTTTCCATAATCATCAGCATGTGGTCTCCACTCTCATATCACAGCAACCACAACGTGTCATTACGAAATCAATAGACTGAGCCTGAGACTCCTTTTTTTAAAATATAATGTTCAAAATGTCAAAACATGAAGTAATCTCTGTGGTTGGAGACAATCTTGATGTTAGGACTCAATAATAAAACATATTCAGTATGCTGTCTGGTCCACCTGTTGTATCTGGTTTAATATTTAGCTGTTTTGTGTCTAATTTGTGGTATTTGTGGAGTAAATAAATGTTGTTTGTTGGATATATGTGCACATGATCAGTGCCTGGATCATGAATGTAAAGTACCGTGACTTGCCAAGTTTAGTGATTTTAGTATAGAAACAAGTATGCCTATTTCATACACTGCTAATCATTAAATCATCCCTCATTAGCTGTGTTAATATTTTGTTATTCATGTGCATTTGTATTGCTTTTTTGCATGTCCATGTTGAACAGGTTTTTATTTGCTGTTCTTTAAATCATAGAGTTGTAAGGTTTTGCTAAATTGGGTGAAATAGATTTTCATTTTCTATATCAATAAGCTTTGAATTCTTGAGGATTTGGGAGAGTGAAGTGATTCTGAAATCGTGACACATCCAAAAAGGATGCCGATTTGTTACGATTGTCCACAAGAACTATTTATTGATAGATAAGACCTTAATACATCTTAAAATGAGATGTATTACTTTGCCCAAACTGTAGAAATAACTTGTAAACTTTAAGAAAGCTGGTTGTGTATTAACTGTAAATATCACTCACTTACAGTAGATTACTTACCTCTCTTTTTGAAGTGCAACAAGGATGAATAGAATGGGCCAAGGTATGCAAGTTAATGATTCTGCATGACTTAGCAACCTTTACCTGGGGTTCTGATCATAACTATGTCCCCTGTGGATATTGTTATGACGAGGGAAGTTTGTTTTCCTTATGATGCTCCTTAGATTTTTAAGTAAACCAAGCCTCAGTTTAAGATTTGCTTTCATCCGGAAAGCAAAATGTCTGCTGCTGCTCCTGCCATGATCAGGCCCATTTCCACATTGCATGAGGTTGAGACAAACCCCCCTTTCCTCTTCCCCACACGTTTTTTATTTATTTATTTATTTTTTGCATTTACTTGATATGATTTTTCTTTTTCTGCTGACAAATACTTATCATATTCTCTTTCCATTATTGGTCATGCCTTTTTATGATTTATTTGAACTTGAGATGGTTTGCATTGTGTGAGAGGTCTGTGTGTTTGCACATCTTCCCTATTATTGAATGCTACTGGATGACAGTAGCAGACACATAAATGTCACATTTATCCTCTCATTGAGTACAGGTTATTATTTTACCAGTACCTGCACAGAGCAGAGTAACAAAACTGTTTTCGAAAGGTATAAACCTCCATCATGGCTCACATGTAGGTCAGACTCATTCAAATCCCCCTGATGCAGCCAAATCACATACTTCTTCACAGAACTTGAAGAAAGTGTGTCCAGCCCTATTCCATTGGTCACACTAAGAAAGTGGGAGGTGTGACCAATTTAAAGTTTAAATTGAAGGGGGTATGAGTCTGTAAGTTCCCGCCTTGTAACCCTGTGCACCTGATTATGATGGTTAAAGGCGACATCACTAAGTTCACCGTATCAACAGAAGAATCCGGAGAGAGATGGCAGACATCTTGCTTCACCTCAGGCACAGTTCCACACATCAAATGACTGTGCTCTAACACACAGCCCTACAGCCATAAGCTTGCTGACATACACTTACACACACACACACACACACACACACACACACACACACACACACATATAAATGAATCTCCACACATGCAAGAATGTATGAGCCACACGCACAAGGTTTGCTCCACATAGCAAAGTTAAAATTTGATATTACAACTTCACCCAAAAAGAAGTGACATGTTGAATGGCAGTGCAGATGCCTCTGAAGTGCTGGGAGAGAGTTTACAAACTTCTGACAGCTGGCATACATCTTTTCCTCTCAGAAACGCCGCTCTCACAGCATACTTAAACATGAAAATATTCTTCAAAATGACACTTTCGGTACTTTAAGTTTTCTTCCCTGCTGCCATGCTTACAGCAATTATGTGAAAGCGTAATCTTAAATGTGATTATTTGGGACACTGTAAATCATTAACTCATTGGCTGAATTAGCTAAATAATGTTTTTCTGAAATGACACGAATGATAAATAGCCAAGCAGCAGATATTTGTGAAGCAGGTTTAAAGATATCCATCTATAGGATTTCTGCAACTAAAAAATGGACATTGGATGCAAGACCTCAAAAAAATGTTGCATTGTTTAATTTATTTACTACAAAGAGCAGTAGCAATTTTAGACAAGCAATTTACAAACATATTAGGTGTTTTTATTGAGATTTTTGAAGATAGCCGAGGACGTGACAGTTCTTATAGCCATTGGCGGCTTTTTCAACCATTGTAGAATCACAAATAGAAACACTCTGGACTTTGACTGTCCTAGGAGTCTCGGTTATCATTTCTGAGGTAAGTGCCGTAGTAATACGAAGAATAAGCCTGTGTGACTGAGACTACATTCCTGAGGAGACTCAAGTAACTCTATTGGCAAGAATTACTTGAATTAGTTGTGGGTAGCCAATGAAGTTCAACAAGTATTAAAGTCTCATGTGCCCTTTTTGGCTGAACAACCACCAGATACTACAATTTTCTGGAACAATCTGTAGCGGTTGCGCTCTGCATGCTGGGAGACCGGCTGGAACAATTTTGTAGTAGTCAAACTGAGATATGAACATGGCTTATACAGAAGTTGGGTTGCTGACTGACCGTAAAGGAACAAGAAAGACCACTCATTGAGACAAAGGCTTTTCTTTTTTTATTTAATTCTCAGTCTCTCAGTACAACAGGTGTAGTTTATATTTTTACAAAGTAGACTTATATAAGTGCTTTATCTGTAAATAGTTAGGTGTAATGCAATGTGATTCTGTTTCCTCTGCTCTCCACTGTTTTATTTCTTCAGATGTTAGAATTAAAACATAAATATATTTTAGGCTACCATAAATAATAGATAATATTGACAAACTGTACTCATTTATCATAGAAAATGTTCAAAATTTAGACTTAAGTACAAAAAAATCTGTATTTAACAAACATAAAAGACTAGTCATATATTTCGTACCACATAGATGAGATATATTTGCGACTAGAGGAAAACAGATTACAACAAAACTTGTAGCTTTGAACATATGCAAGTCAAAGCAAGGTAGGTTTATTTGTACAGTTATTCAAAGTGTTTTACATTGAAACAGTAAAAGCATTACAGATGTAAAGGAGAATGAAAACTGCAAAAAACTGTTTAATGACTTCTTAAATGAAAAAAATCACAATAAAATCATAAATTAAATAAAGTAATAAAAAGCAGATCATATAAAGTTACCGTACATGTTTTCAGCCTGGATTTAGAAGTGTCTACAGTTGGTGAAAGTTTAATCTCCACCGGCAGTTTGTTCCACATGCTTGCAGCATAACAGCTAAATGCTGCTTCTCCATGTTTAGTCTGGACTCTGGTCTGGTTACTGGTCTGGTTACTGGTC
>JBAMHV010000017.1:14903250-14933114 GCA_037177535.1 Pseudomugil gertrudae
AGAGCTGTTTCAGTGCTGTGATGAGGTCGGAAGCCAGACTGGAATTTATCAAGATTTCCACTTTCATTTAAGAAGTCTTTAAGCTGGTTAAATACTACGTTTTCATTGATCTTGGATATGAAAGAGAGGTTATGCAGATGTAACTATTTTCTTTCAGATTTCAGCTTAATGTTGATTTGTGTATGGTAAGTGAACATATTTTGAGCCCAAGGAAATGGCATCATCTAACACAAATGACTAAATCCACTCCAAGAATTGGTTTGAGTTAATCAGATCCTGATTGGCTCCATTGTGAGTAAGGATCAAGTCTCCCTCAGAGCCATTTTCTCCTAAATTACCTCAAAACTCTGATAATCATCTCAATAATTTAATGGCAGACAAAAGTCTTTTACTTCTGTAACAGTTTATCCTTTGGTTATCTGTTTAAGATCCTACTGTGACTTCAGTGACTTCATAGAACAAAATACTGAAACATTGCTTTTTTAGGTGTGTGTTAGGTGTGCAGAGCCATTTGTCTCACCAGAATTTACTTAAAGATTTTCTGATATCCTATACTGGTAGCTACATGCAGGCATGCATGTAGGCGTGTAAGAGCAGGCGATAATGCCAGCTTCTAAAGATGGTTGATGTAGTTGCTGGTTTAGCATGGCCTACAGTATCAGACTAAAAGACAATGTCTTTAGCAGTGGTGGCTTTCCTCTGTCAAAAAAGTGTTAAGCTTTCTTACAACAGTTTCAGCTCTATTTTGCCTTATATTTTGAAGCTAGCTTGAATCTCATGCATTGGATTTTTGGTACGTGCCCTATACCACTTTAAATCAAGTCTTCTGTATGACAAAACCACCTAAGTTCCATTTATCTCACGCAGCTTTATACTAAAACTGCAGGAAAAGTTAATGATGTCGTGTTATGCTGTATTAGACCTGCTGGGTATACCTGATCAGAGAAACAGAACATGGGCATACACAGGACATTTGAGTCAAGTTTGAACTTTTTACAACATTCGCTTTACTTTGTACTGTCCAAGGCAAACTACAGTTCTCTATGTCTGTTTGCATCTTTGGATTGCATGCAAAGTCAATACAAAGTCCTGCCACATCCTCTGTCTGGCTGCTCAGACGGATATGTGACATCACTTCACCCGCATCCATGGTTTATAAAGGATACTCTAAAAGTGTATGCTTGGTGCATATTAAGTACATGCACACCAAAAGCTAAACTGTCAATTTTAGTCTGTATTTTGCTTAGAAAGCAGAATTCTCTGAGATGGATGTCTTAAAACCTGTAAATAAGGCTAAAACATTCTGCACTGCACTCTGACCCAGTAATACTCAAGTAACTGATTCATTTGCACATCGATCAATGAAAATTATTCACCTTAACATTAGAAATTTGTCACATTCTGCACATTTTTTCACAAAATAATCTGAAGTATTCAATGCTACAATTAAAAGATAGAATTGGCTTTCAGCTTGAATGTATCAGAAACCAAATGTGAAAAAGTGGACCTCACAGTTTGATGCTAATCATTAAAAAGTCATGCAAATATTAGTTTGACTTAAACTGAGGCAATATGGTTGTGAATGACACAATGTTTGTCTTTTTTAAGCTAACTTGTTGTTTTCTTCCTGTCTTGCCTTGTTCTCTTCAGAAAAGAAATGGTTTACAGATGAACCAGAAAATGCCTACCCCAGGAACATTCAGATCAAGCCCATGAGCACTCACATGGCCAATCAAGTCAACCAATACAAATCCACTAGTAGCCTGATTCCACCAATCAGAGAAGTTGAAGATGAATGCTGAACACTGGGTTTACTTGCTGACTCACCAGGCATCTGTATGCTCTTTCTAAAGAGATGATAAGAGATCACCAGTGGAGAAGTGATAATTATGACACAAGGGTGTTGAAGACTCATTTTTCTAATCGAGGGTTGGATGGAAACCCAGACTGGAAGGGACCTCCTATGTGTATACCTTTAATGTTACTTCCATGCTTTGGACATTGTTTAATTTATTAATGTATCCATAAAGATGTACATAATGACAATCAAATAAGGATTGTACAGCCCCACCCCTCTAGCACTTTTGGAAATTATTTTAGGAGTCGAAAAGAAAAAAAAAAAGTACTTCCTATTATTCTTTGCAATAGTTCACCTCTTCATGAGACCAGACTCCATGGATAAGGTAACTAGTTATTGGAGGACGAGGGTTGCAGCGATAAACAGATCATATCATCTCCCAAAGATTTACCCAGATGTGATGCATCAAACCAACTGGGTTCATCAGCATCATCTCTCCTGTCTGCTTCTGTTCTATTTGCACTAAAACTGAATAAGTTTCTTTTGACAGAACAACTGGAAACATCAACCATCCAATACATTTTTTTGATAAGCTGACAGTCGACTGGACGGAAAAGAGAAGGAAGGAAGGGCTGCTTGACTTTGGAGGCATACTAATTTTGTTCTTGGTTTGTTATCCATCATGTGATTGCTTAATATTTGCTACTTCATCTTGGTTCATCAAGTTGAGTGAGAGCATTCCAGGCCTGCAGAATAAAACCACATTGCAACCTCTAATCTAAAACCCAGAGAATGGTTCAGTGTGGGTGTATGCTGGTTGAAAACAGCATCTACCGGTTTTCTGCAGCTACTAAGGCTATGACTAAGTATCAAGCTAACATGATATGTGCCTGAGAGCCATTTAAAACACATCTAGTGTGGTTTATTAACCTGTTTGCATGGGAGGATGGAGACGACCATTCCAGGCCTTCTTGCATTCAGGAGTGTTTCAGTACACGCTGTGTGTTAAATGTGTGCATTGCAACCACTTGTTCCTCCAGTGTTGCGCTTTTCACTGTCACCCACCCCCCTTCATTAGTTTGTATGTGATGGTGTGGCTTGGAGCGTGCAGCATGTTGGATATTAGCTCTAGAACAGAGTCATTGTAGAAACCATTGGTAGTATAGTTTGAATGATTTGGATCTACTAACAAATAAGTTGCATTAAAAACCTAGCCAAACCCCCCCTACTATGACTGAGCAGATCTAAAACAAAGCAGCAGCTGTGTGCTCAGCCTGAACACATTGCTGTAAAATCTGCAGCAAAATCGGGATCACAAAGAAGTGTGCTATAGTTTCTGAATGTTTTGTGTTTAACATTAAGTTCACGTCTGAGGAAGAGAATGCCACATTTGCGCAAAGTGGGCATAAATGGGTCCTCCTTTGATCAGAGCAACTGCCTGGCACAGGGTTGGCACAGAGGCAGTAAAGAGCTTGGATGTTCTCTATTGCCAACCCAGATGTCACATGCCTCAAAACTCCTGAGTTAAGCTGCTGTATTTGATCCTCTGACTCATGGAAATGCTCAAGCATAGTTGGTGGTAATGCTACCATGCCACAGACTGCTATGAAGGACACTGAAGATGTTCTTTATGCTAGACTGTGTGCAACATGAGAGTGTATTTTGCACATGCATCTGTAGATCCAAATCTAGCTCTGGTGGGGTTTGAGTAAGCTTCATATAAATGTGTAGTTGGATTTCTACATTTGAAAAATTATTTTATAACCATAAACATAATCTATTTGTACTTATTTTTCTAGTCAAGAACCAAGAGAAAAGTTCTTTAGAAGATAAAAAGTCAATATCTTTAATTAAGCAACATTTCAAAATGATTTTAAACCATATATATAATAGTTATTTTTCTATCCCCTTGCCCCCATAACAAGCTGCATCACTCTGGAGTTACTATAGCTCAGCCTGCATCATGAAACCACCATCTTCAGCTTGGCAGCTCGGCTCTGAGTGCTTGTAGAAATTAATTTGGCCTTGTCCGAAGCCTTCTTTAGTTGCACAGATACAGTTTCCACTGAATAATGTGTATGCTACTAAGCATCTATAGCTGAGAACATCCAAATGGAAGCGTAGTTGTAGAGGATTATGTGTTGGGAGTAAATGTTATATTTAACTGGAGAGCAGATCCGAGAGCCAATAATGAATTGAAGATTATGATGATGCTCCTACTGTGTGCAGGCCACAACTGAATGACCTTCATTAGACCGTTTGACCTAAATTAGGTTCCAAGAGTGGAGGAAGAGTGTGTCTGTACCGCAGCACAGTGTGCTGGTGTTTTCCATGAAAAAAAAGTAAATAAATAAATATGACATGGAGACGCTGGCTGTTTATTGCAGTGATCTTCTTCATAAGACTGTAATGGTAAAGTCTCTCTAAAAAAACATTTTGGAATATGAAAAAAATGGTATTGTGCTAAATATGTTGGTGTAAATTCAACCCATTATACTGACCACATTTCTTTCTCAAACAAAAAGATCTGAGCTTCAATGTCCGTCTATTGGGTGTGGTGCAACTATACTGAAGCTTCATACACATTGTCCTGAAGTGAACTTTTTGAACTGTGATTACATCTCTGTCACACATTGTAGCAAAATAGATTTATTTTCAGAAAATATGTGAGTAAAATGTCTGTAAAATTGGGTTGTCAGTGGCATACTTTCTAGCCTGAAGAATAAGGAATTATTAACATTTTAAAATGATGCTGACTCAATATACACACAATCGACAAACTGATTGTTATGTTGAAAAAAAGAAGAAGTATCTCAAAAATTAAAGATCTTTGGCTCTTGTAGAAATGCAGAGACTATTTAAGTACTGTATGTGACACATGGAGAAGTGAGATCTGGTTTTGCAGCCATTGCTAAGATGGAAGGTAGCACCAATTCAGCAATTGTTATCAAAAGAGAGAACATCCTTGGTTTTCATGTGTTGATTACTTTGTTATTACAGGGTTTACATTCCATTTTGTCAGCTTGTCATCATCTACCACTAACTGTCACAAATGTTTCTTGTTTGTTTACAGAGTAATTATAAAGCACTTAAACATAGCACTGCTGAGAAATAGAAAAGTACATGCTGCAAACTGGCAACACACAAAATAATGCACCATTTACTTTCATTATACTTGATAACTGCTTGCAAGTCATTCAGGCTTGCATTATTCACAACACTGGACTGAGATGTCTCTCCTTCCTACACCTTTTTCAAATGTTTGTTCGTTTATAGGTCTTTGCATTGTACACCTCTAAAGTTTTTAGAGTGTTTTTGAAGTGCCATGAAGCATTTAGTTAAGCAAGCATCCTTCAGTCATTCAGGGACACGGACTCGCTTCAGGGGAGCCAAGTCCAAGTGTTTTCCACTGTGAGAACAGTGTCTTGTACTGACATGGAGAACATCCAAGCTATCAATGCCTCCATGCCAGTATAGTGCCAGGCAGTGCAAAAGGTCAAGAGGAGGGCCCATAGTAAGTCCCACTAAAGCGACAAGTGGCATTCAGGAGGCGAGAGGGACTGCTGGGGATCATAAACCACACTTCCTGTCTGCTGTGTGCTTAGTTACAGGCTACCTGCCTGTGTCATGTAGTGTAGTAAGATATGAATGACTGAAAGATGCACATAGAGGCTCATGCCTGTAATATCACGTTATTTTCCACTGAAGAAATCAAATATGACACATCAGACATCACTGTTGCGTTATCTTTGTTAATCTATTTTTGCTGTAAAAGATGGATTTAATGAATTATTTGCTGGGAATTGTACTAGATATGATATTTACCACTTACAGGGATGGGAGGTGAGTCTTAAGTCTTAATAATACATTAAAATTGCATTCAGCAATTTTATCTAAGAAAAGTTGCTTTTTTTTGGTTGCCTATCAGTTCAGGAAGATTTCAGGATATTGCTCTTGCGTATCACTGATATGATTTATTGGCATATCGCCATTGCAGCATACAGGTGTTTGGCATAGCATTCTAATTAGTTTGGATATGTTCTTTATATGATGGAAACTGGATTATTTGATGGTGCTGAGTTGATCTACCTGACTCTGTCAAATATAATCTGCTGATAAATATACTGTCTTGTACAAAAGGTTTGTACATAGATTGTACATGGTTTCTTTTTGTATTTTCTCAAATTAAAATGGATGTATTTGTGTTCTAAACTTTGAAACTTTGTCCTTTTTATTCTATCCAGAGAAGTAAAACATATATATTTCCTTGCCCTCTAATTAACTGTATGTTGCAAATTAAGAGATTTATATACAAACATATATCTGCCTAAAATAAGGTGACTGTTTTTACAAAAACTCACAACATTAATTAGAAATTTATTTATTATTTTACTGATTATAGAACCCCCCGCGACCCCGCTCTGGGAAACGAGCGGTAGAAAATGGATGGATGGATGGATGGATTATAGAACCCATAACTTTACATTTAAGATAAGGCAAACTTAAAGAATTTTGGTCTTTCAGACATAGACAAATGAAATGTCACTGCGCGTGTGTGTGTGTGTGGGTGGGGTGTACCTTAATAGTAATTATAATGCTCATATCACACAGTAATAAAGAGTGAATATATGCAAATGATTATTTTTAAAAACATGTTTGTTCTTGTTTTATATAATGTTAAACTGAAACATAAAGAACTAAATATATGAAGTCTGCTTTTTTCTGCCTTTTTTTCTCAGTCAGATATTAAGGGGGTTATGTCCAATTTTCATAATCAGATGTGAGTCCATTTGTGAACATTGTATGGGTAACTTAAATATATCTGAAGACACTATTGAAATATGTTTAAAGCTTTTGAAGTGACATGAAGCCAACCAAACAGGAAAGTCTTCACTTATTTCATCAACTCGTTACCAAATCACATTTTTTACATTGGATTCTGGATTCATAGAAAAGAGACAAAGATATACTACTGTAAAATGCTATGAAATCCAATAAAGCTGCAACATTAAGAACCTAAAATCTTACATTAGATCTGACTAAGACAAAATAGATTTTTTTTTACATAAAGAATATCTTATGGGACCCTGCAGGGAGTCAAAGAGCGTCAGAGAGGAACAAGCTAAATATATAAATCATTTAAAAACAAAGAACGAAAAGCAAACACACACACACAAATAAAACAAAGTTAAATCTTAAGTACTCTTGCATAAGGAAAAAATGTCTGTTCATGAATAAACCTAAAGAATAACTCAGTGACTGTGTCATCATGCAGAACCTACAGGGTGTAAAGTGCACACAAAAAGTGATCATGCTAAGGCGACCTCTTCTACCCAAAGGTCAGAGGCAGGCCTTCTCCATTAGTTTTAAAGAAGACAATTTTTGGTAATTAGTTTCCCAAAAAGTGCAAAGAAGGAAACAAAAACCTGTTATAACATTATGTAGCATAGAAGTTATCATTAAACATCTTTTTCCATTAATGGAATGAACATTTTATACTATACAAAACAAAAAATTATATCTATATGTCTCCATCACTTTCAGTGCTGGAACATCTTATTTGATTCAATTCCTGGCCTTGACTATCATCAGGAAAAGCCTCAGATGATGCAAACTATTTTTTTTCCAATACCGCCTCCCTCCTGAGTGGTCGGTGACCTGGCCGTCCAAGTCTCAGCACCAATCCGCCTTTCCATTGGATTTGGCATTAGTCTTGATTTACGTTTACTGACATGTTATTAGCTGCTCCATCACTTTCACCTGTCAGACTGTCAATCAATGAGGGTGCACAGTGATGGGTGGGAATAGCATTCTGTCCACACCGGCCCGTATATCTCCACGGAGATGCTGACAGCAGATGAGCAAAGGACATCATACCAGGTATCTCACTGTGCTGTCATGTCAGAGCTGTGAATGTGCAATACATCAGGATGCCTAGCATCTTAATGTGGATTTGGCTCACAGATACAATTATTTAAGAGGCAAACAATGTATTGCAAAAATAATCCTTTCTCTCCATTGTCGAGCCAGAACTTGTCACAACAAAGCCTGCATAGTAATAAAGATGCCACTAAAAGGTTGTAAAGTTCAAATACTTTTAAAATCTTTTTGTAACGGCTAATTTCCAGCTTAAATAAGGATTCTAGATGTACCATGCTGAAAATGCATTGGCCATTTCAAGGGTATTGTGTTATCTCCCGAGAATCCTTCAAACATTATAAGCAGCACCAATTCCAAGGTGTTATGATGCAGCAGGATGACTTTTCTGAAGCCGGACCACTCCTACCTCATAGCTAGAAATCAGTGGACATCTCATAAGTCTCCAGGCCCTGCCCCCCTTCTTCTCCTCCTCCCTCCTCTTCCATGCTCCTCAGCTGAAGTGTGCAATTTCACACTCCAATGTCAAACAACCGCTCAGAAGGAGAATGTATGACCCACCCTGGCATTTGTCCTCATTTCTCTCTCAAATGTGCAAACACTATTACCCTTGGGTTATCTTAAGTGGTGTGGTGAAGATTCGCAGCCTCTCCTGTCTTCTCCTTGCCAAACACACCATCAAAACACAACAAGCGGTGGGGACAGAGTGGGGCTAAAAGACAGAGTGAGGAGGAGACCGAAAGCGTTGGAAATGGAGCAGATGTTTGTGTGGCTGCTGATTTGTGGCCTGATAAGGGTGCTACACAGGCAGCTGGAATTGATGGCTTGTTAGGAAGGACGGGCCCCTCTGTGAGATGTTTTCAAAATGATTGATTTACAATAAAGTGGCTCCGGGTGTGTGCATGCAACCAGAACTGATGCAGATCGATCCCACTGAAATTGATTGATCAGCCATTTAGCTTGGCAGTGTGTTTACCGAACGAAACCAAGCAGGACTCTCCTCCAGGCTTCTTCCATCCCCCATAAAGCAAAGGAGAAATGCCACCTCTGGGCCTGTCTCATTTCTCTGGTGGTGGCAACAAAAACAAGCCGTATCAGAGTGTGAGCCATAAAAACGTAATCATACAGTGAGAAATACTGGCATAAACGTTTACGATTATGTACTTTATTCTGCTATCAAAGTGTCCTTCTGTGACTTGGAGATACTATGCCTTTAAAAATAATGACGAACCCGCTCCATGCAAAGAGAGGAATAGCGGCTACCTTATCATGGTGTCACATTGAGACTTCAGAGACGGGGGGGTAGAAATAACTAATAACAGGATTTCAGTAAACAAGCAGCTTGTTCGCAGCCATACTTAAAGCTGACACGTCAACAACCTCTAGCCTGGCTTCTGCTATCATTGACATTAGTGTTAAACATGATGTAGAATGGCCCTCAAGTATTAAAGTGATTCATTAATGGACTATATCTTCAGCAATTTTAACAAACATTGCAAAGAAGGGTCTCTATATGCATTTTATAAGGAACTTTACTGATAAATAAAATGCAAGGACAATGTTTACTGAGTGACCCCTGTGACTTTTCTTTACTTCCTGCCTGCCAAAACAAACCTCTCCACCACTCAGCTAAGGACTTAAATCACCTGTCCTCATTCGCCTCATCCTGTTATTTGGATAATTGCCGACAAGAGCAAGCTTTTCCATTCTCAGGACAGCATGCAGTGGGCCCATCATGTCCCTTATTAACAATTTTACACACTTCGTCGCAGTGAGAGGGTGTCAGAATGCCAATAATATTTACCGTCTGCTGTGCAGGCTATTCAAGGGAGACTGAGTGTTGCTGATTGCCCTGACAGAAGCTGACAGCATCCGAAACCTGAGATCCCTGCAAATCAACTCGCCAATCTTTTTTCCTCCCTTCTTTTTAAGGCACGAGGGTGTGTTTGTGGGCATGAACCAGGTGATGTGAGCTCCATGACACTTAGGCTTATACCTGAAAACTAACAGAGATGATCTTGCATGCACTGTTCAAATTAGTTTTTCATTTGTACAATAAATAAACCTGTAATAATCTTATCTGCTGTATTCATTTAATTATTTATTTTTTGACTCATCCTTCCCATTGTCAGTTTTAGATGTTATGGGTCATTAACCAAGTCAGTGAGCTATAATATGTCAAATAATTTGCCAAAATAGCTGGGAGGCCCGTAGATTAAATGTCTATGGGAGTATTGCATGTCATCAGTCAATGCATTGATTGACATCACAGATGTTGACATCAATTAAAGCATCTCCCTTTGACCCAAAACAATCTAATCATCTCAGTTGAGTGCAGATACACATGTACATCACCTCAAAAATATAAATATCTGTGGTACCGTGTGTGAAAGATGTGTGTTTTCTGTGATGGAGCTGTAGACATCGTGAGATCAAGTCCCCCACATCCCAATTCAGATGTGATAATAGTTTCCATGACAATGAGGCATACTCAGTGCATCAGTTGAGGCCCAGATAAACAGTGATCCTTTACAAAAACAAGAAGGTCATTACAGCAGCTTGTCAAATCAATGCCCAGTGTGTCCAAGTTGATTAAGACATCTTCCCTCAGCTCTGACACTGTCAATAGCAGCAACCACACAAAGCTATGGCAAGGGGCAATTCGAAGGGGGGCGGTAACAGAAAATTATGTGTCTATGTGCTGGAGGGGGTGAAGGAGGAGGAGGCCCTCCCTGTCTTTCTTCTTCTGCACACATACACATTTCTACGCAATCGCACGCATAGCACTCAGATGATTGGAGTGAAATACCCATCAGTCAGGGAGCTGAGGTGGACTAATGATTCCCTGTGCTGCCTATTAGAACTACATGACAACTCAATCCTGCTCACGGAAAGAGAACTGGAGGAGAGGTGGGATGGAAGGAGGCATGGATAAAATAAAGGGAAAAAGTAAGAGATGAAAAAAGAAGAAGTGACCTTGTAGCAACATCATTTGAGGCTGAATTAAATTGGCAAGAGCAGCTAATCTTTACCTTGGGGCGATTAACAGAATTAAGGCAGAACAACAAAGGCACCGGGGTTGGTGGTTTTTCTTTGCTCCTTTCTTTTTGCCTCTGCCATTTGTAATTTGTGTTGAAGGTCTTCTTCTGGAGAAGTTCTCCGCTCTAAGCCTGTCGCTGATGGTGGGTTGTTGTTTTTTTTTTTTAATCTGACAAATAAATAATAGCAGACTCCAATATGTGGATTGCTGTCACTATAAACTGCTGGTTCTAAAACAAAAATCATGCTTGATCATGTTGCAAATCCTTCTTCTGATATGACTGAAGTATATCGATTTAGTTTCACAATGTGGTCAAAAGACTACTAGTATTTTATTTTTTAAATACAGTCAAAAACGTTTTATCTTGTTAGACAATTTGATGTTATTTGCAGGAAGTTACTTTAAGGGAATTACTTTAAGTTTAGCCTTTGCACTTGGTTTCAGAGTCTCTTTATTCTCACAGACCAATCAATATGTTTGGAAAGATAGACAAGGTTACCCTATCAGCCTGTTTGACAGAGAGATAGAAAGAGAGAGAGAGAGAAGGAAGGAAAACATTTCTAATGCTCATTTGTGAAGGTTTGTGGCTGAAGTGTAATGCACACATACAGAAGAGGAGAAAAATAAAAACCAATAAGACTTTAGCTCAGGGACATGAAAATTACATCTTGTAGTTAGATCAATATTTTTAGCTATTGTCATTAAATATCGATAAGCATATTTGAAATGGTGAAGGATTTTTAGTGTTTACTGTGAGATATTTGACTGAAGTAATGCTGAACTTCCAGAATACTACAGCTAGCATGGCTGAAATGATATGAGCCACACTAAAATATCCCAACAAGCAGTAGGTGTTGGAGGGAAATGGTGCAGAAGAGTGTAGCCTTTCATGGTAAAGTATTAAAGGAGTATTCCATTTTTATATAGTTGACAGTTTTTTAAAATACTTTCCAGTCTGTAAGTGTCTTTCCTGCATAGGACAGCTGTCAGAACACTCTCAGTTTGCAGAAACAGAGCGGAACTGAGGGGGGAGCTGAACAAGCTGCTACCCAGGTAGCAGGAACAGGAAGGAGAAAATGTCATAATCTAAAACAATATAAACCTCCTTAACTTAGATGAATTATGTTGTGGATACATTTAGCAGGTAATTTATATATAAGGTGTTTTGTTGTTGTTTTTTTAGGAAATGTATTTTCTTAATTGTCTATACATCGTATTGTTGATACACTGATATTGTCCAGTTACTGAACAGTATTTAACCAATAAATATATGCAACCCATACAGATGAAATCACCATATTATAACCAGTTTCAGCTCAGTAAACTCATCTAAGATTGACAGACAGACAGTGGGAAAGGATTCATGTATTAGCTTGATTTTGAGAAACATTCAACAGTTGGTTTGAGTCCTGATCATGTAGACCATCCAAGCTAATTACAACAAAAGTTGCAAAAGTCTGTATTTGTCCATCAACGTTCGTGGCATAGGTGTCTTGTGCATGTGTGAAAGCATCATTATTGTAGAAGTTAGAATTTTGGGAACACATGCTACCACTGAGACATTGTCTTTTCAAGTGTATTCTCTTTAATCAGGATAATACCAACATTTTCCATTGCTTACAACTGCATAGCGTTATAAAGACAGAATATGTGGGTTTGACTGACCTGCCTGCAGTCCAGTCTCTGTAATAATGCATGGCACATTTTAAAGAAAAGACTTAGTAAATAGCTGATATAGTAAGCAAGAATAGAAACAGATGACAACAACTAGTTTTTTCTAAATGTTATATATAAGTGATTGATCCAGAGCTACACTCCCTTTCCACAGTTACGCTCAACCAGTGAAAGACGCCTTACGCTACCACCTTTACCTGGGGCTAAATCACTAGCCAGACTCTTCTCCGCTGTTGTTCCTCAGTGGTGGAACGACTACTTTGTCTACTTTTAAGAACAAGCTAAAGACTCAGCTGTTCAAGGTGCATTTTGGCACTTAGCTTAACTCTTCTATCTGATTTAGATCTATCTAACTCTTTGCCACACATCAGCACTGATTATATCGGGAAACAAATAGGAAATATTTATACTTCATAAAAAAGTCTCTAGTACTTCAGGATAACGTCTGTGTCCTACAGGACCATAGCTGTGTCCAACCAGACTTGCAGCAGCAGTATAGAATAGAAAGTGAAACATTTAAGCCCAGTTTTGATATTTTCTACCTACCTTCCATGTTATACCAGGTTCATATTCAGTATAAAATTGAGCCAAGCTGCTTACAATACAAAAAAATAAACGTCACTACACAAACAACGCAAGAGGAAAAGAAAAACATATTTAAAACATGAGCTCCGAGCTCCCGACCACCAATATTGCTGGCTGCAGATTGGCTGCAGTAAATAGTGCCACATCTCCAGTGTATTCATGATTCAAGGATTTCATTTATACTCAGCCATACCCCAGGGAGGTGAGCTGGATCTCCATGTTTTTAAGAACAGATCTCTCTCACCTTTTCCCGACCATTACTCACAGATGTGTGTCAAAAACAGGCTACTTCCGTGTGTCACTGTCGTTTGCCAAGGCCAAGTTGGCCCAAGAGGCTGCCCTCCAGAGGACCCTCAGAGATCGGCTCAGAGTGCCGCAGGAAATACCACAGAGTCTGACATGCAACACAACACACCCCTCCTGGGGGTTACAACACTGTGGGGCTTATATCGTGTGTAATCATATGAAATGCATGAACAATGTTTACAGTTCAAAGACAATAATGGGAAATATTCCCCCTTTTTTCAAAGAGGGGGGAGGTTGAATTTCTACAGGCTTCACATGGTGATCCACAATGACACTCATATACAAGCTGCTGAAGACATTTGAAATAAAGCGTGATATAATCACTTAATTCAATGGAAAATACTTTTGTCCTCTCCAAATAATCCCGTGCTTCAGTGAAATTATATACGTTTGCTGAAGTGACAAAATCATTCTCTCCTGTAAGCTTTATCTGCTTCTTTTTCAAGCCAACTTGTTGGTTAAACCCAAACATGCAAACTACAACTCAACAACCCCTGAGCCTTGTAGAGAAGCTTTAATTACAAATAATTACAAGAATTTCTTTTGAAATGTCTGATTGTCCAAATCAAGTGTGTGGAATTAAAAGTGTTGCTGTAGGGCTTCACATTTAAATGCAAACTCTCCGTTCTGAATAATTGTTGCTTGTTCTCGCTGCCAAATGGGTCTGGTTGTTGTTTTAAAGATGAAGAAGCAATAAAACAAAGAATGTCCGTTCAAATATTCATCCTATAACATGTGCAGTAGAAAGGATTGTTTTAAATATGTTTCCTCTATGTAGAAAAATTAAAGAAAGCGATCAGAAACTAAAACAAATACTTGAATTTTTCCTCAAAAATGGCATCAAACAGCGTTTTACTTCAAAACAAACAAAACAAAAACATATTGCATTGTTGTCATACAATATTTAGCGCTGACACTGACAATAATTAATATTCATGAGGCTGCGACTCTGCAACCCCTCAGGATGGTTAAATTAATTATGCTAACAGGGTCATTTAACTGCTTTATTCAAAGAAAGCAATTCTCGTGCAATGAGTGACACAATAATTACGCACACAATCTAACAAGAGGACAGTGACAAGTGGAGGAGAGACGCACTCATCTCCATAAAGTACAAAGAGCGCTTTTACACATTTTCACACAACAAACAAGAAGCTGATGTAAAATCTATACAAGCAAGATGAAAGAATAACAAAAACCAGCTCACGGTTTTAAAGCCACTGCAGCTTTTCTCTCCCTGAGCAATAAATATGATTTGTTATTGTGTGTTATTATTTAGAATTATTCATTTTCTCTGTCAGTGCACATAGAGGGGTAATAGAAATGCCAGCAAGGTGGCTGATTTACTTGGTAAAATTTTCATCTCAAGGCTTGCGTGGCATGATTGGAGTCTGTAAGAGTAACGGGAAATCATGCATTATGTAGGCGAATTTGACGCGACCTTGAGACTCCTCTGCACAGACCATATATTACCATCGGAGCGACCTTCCCATCCCGAAGATACATCTGATGTGTTTAAGGCTGTTTTACAATGCATTAGGAAGGCTTTACATGTGCTGAGCTCACTTTATTTGCTCATACATTTCACAGGAAGAGTTTAGTGTCAGGCTGATGGGGGCCGTTCACAGTGACTGAGTCACTTGTCGAGACAAATGAGCCCGTTGAAACAGGCCGAGGCACTGGATAATAAGCATTTCAAAGCAAATTCCCACATTTCCACTTCCCTTCAGTATACAGCACATTTACTTTTCAGTGAACCCTTGCTGATTCAAGCTCATCATTTATTCTCACTTGCTGAAATTGATTGACCTGCATCTTGAAGAAAGGGAATGGATATAATTTTTCCCACCAAGCGATGCAGTGTCAGGATCAATATTCTCACTGTTGGTTAAGCTTTTGCAACCTTTAGAATATCAGCTCGAATTGATCCCTCTCACATAATTGTCTGCATTTTCAAATCAAGTTTTTTTTTTTCTTTTGCTCCCTTTTGAACATGCCAATGACATTTAAAATGCCTTGTGGTGTTGTCAGAGGACCCGATGGATGTGAGGGCCACAGAGCACATTTATCAGCATGTCACACTTAGTGTCCATGTCTACCTCTTTCTACTTTTGCACGCCCAAGCAATAAACATGTGGGGGACTGGGGCCATGTTATATTTCCATATAAAAAGCCCTATAATTATAGAGGGGGATGAAGACGGTTGTTCCTCTTATCAGAGGAAATGATAAGGGAGTAGCAAACCCTGTGAAAGAACAAGGTCCATTTTGATATAATTGGCAGTGGAATTATTTATGACATTAATTGCCACATTATCGACTGGCTGTCAGCTGCTGTGTCAGTCTGTCCATCTTTCTTAGCAAAAAGAGCCAGCTCAGCCTGGTGCCCACTGACAAGCTAATTACTACAGCACAACCCTGAATGACAAATGTTACTCATCTAAGACTGGCCAGGCCCGGAAATAAGGGCCACTTCCCCCATTCCAGCTTCTCTGGAGAAAGTAAGATGGCAGTGTGCTGCCAAATGTAGTCAGGTGCAGGAGGGAAAGAGTTTGCATGTCAGAGACAGAAACAGGATGAGGAAAACAGGTGTGTGTGTATGTGTGTGTGTGTGTGCAGGGGGTGGTCTTTCTAGAGCCACAGGGACGGTTAAATCTAAATCTCACCCTGTCCTGTTTGCTGCTCTCCTATCGGCGGGCAGTTGCCACTCACAAAGACAAGTCCTTTTCTTCTTCGTCTGCCTTTATGTAATTTGCATTGGCTCATGTCAATCAGGTTTCAGGTTGAGTGTCGAGAGCTCCCATTGGGTTGATCGGTCCATGTTTTTTTGACAGTAAGTCCCGTTCTAGTGTACTTTTTGATGGACTGAAGCAAGCTTTGCCATAACATACTACGATATAGAGACTGCACAGACTCTATATTGCATAAGTGTGTGTAAATATAATTTAAGACAACTAAAATATAAAAGGAGTTTCTGTTGGGTCAGAATTACAGTTACAAATAAAGTATCTAACATTGCATGAAGTTAAACTTAAATAATTTAATATTCAGTAAATAAGAACACTGTTGTGTGCTAAGGAGTATAACCAAAATCCTTAACAACATTACATGTTTTATCTTCTATTTTTACCTGTGACTATGAAAACCTTTAGCGTTGTAAAATAAAATAAAAATAAATGTTAAAGTTGGACTATCTATGTGAGTTACCAAATGCAGACAGATGCACACACACACAAACACACACTCTATAGCCACTAGTGGAGCCTGCAGGGCTACTGTAGCAGAATGTCACTGATCTGCTGTGATGAAGTGGCGCCATTTGTTCAGCGAGGAAGTTCCCAAGAAGCAGCAGCAGTGACGGAGCGGAGGTCATAGAGGGCAGTGCCTACAGGTAGATCTATGGCTTTTACCCTAATTAATCGACTGCCCATGTTGCCATGCATCCAATTCATCCCCTCACATGCACAAAGGCGCACATCAAGCATATGTCAACCCGTTCCAGCACTCCCTACCCAAACCATAATGCAGTTTGCGTTGGTGTGGCAGCTCGGGATGCGTCCCTGACGAGGATGGGAAGTGACACACACCAAACTCGGTGTGTCCCCCAGCCAGCTCTGGTGGCTCGGAGCCTGTCAATTCCAGCTCCGTCAGTGGCACTGGCTCAATGGCAGTGCCTGTGACACATGTCACAAAGTTTTAAATGTCTGCTCTTTTCAGCAGGATGGCTGGGCGCACGCCGCAGCCAGGGGAAGGATGACATTTTGTGTCGTGCGGGGGGGAACTTGTTGTGGCTCCCCTCTTCCTGCCTCCTCCGGCTGTCAGCTCCAGTTTCCTCTGAGCATATCAAAACACAGACAAATAAACCTTGTCATTTTGAAACGCTAGCGATAGTGACCAGGCTCCTGAGTGGAATGTCATCTGGAATATGGTCATACGGTCCTGTAGGAAGTTGTGGACTGTATAAACACATGCAAGTAAGCACTTTCTCACATACACAATTTTACAAACTAAATGAAATGTTTCAGTTCATAAAAATTAGAAACAAAGAGGGAGAGACACAGTGAGCAAACATTGCATCAGGCTACATCTGACCTTTCCTTCATCTATTTGTGGATGAGTGACATGCTATACTAAAACCCAAAGTGGTTTCTATCAGACCTGACCAACATCAAGCCTATTCTGTCTATGTCATCATTGTTTGTCTAATGTTCTGATGTAAACATAATGATGAAATATGCCATGTTTTAACCACATTCACTGCAGTAATAAATAGTATATCTGGTCCCTTTAGAGGATATTTGTTACGACCCAGGTTGGGGTATGATATGTGATGAACATTACATCATTACAGAGCAATGTATTATAATAGACAAGGAACTGAAAGCAAATTAAGACCCATAAAGGATTATTTAGAGACATATCATTTGGACCCTTTTAATTGTAATGTAATGTAATACAGTTTTTCCACAGTTTGGCTAAATATAATTTCTTAGGGTAAAATCTTAAAGATTGCATTGAAACTTGTTACCTGCTGCTGAAACGAGATGCTAAATCAAGAAACTGTGTAAAATCACACAGGCAAAATACAATTGAAATACATATAATCTTCAATAACACATGGGAAATGAAACGTTTTATACTTACAGATAATCTCAAAACAAATAATAAATGGAAAATTTCTATATGATGGAATAAAGTGGTGAAAGAGAAAATTGTATAAACAAAAATAAAATGACAAATAAACTTGCAATAAAAATAACAAAACAGTACACAGATTAATGTTAAAGTTTGGTCCTGTATTCAATCACAGTCAAACAGCAGGTCCTAAAACTTAATTTCAGTTACTTACTAAGGTCAGATATTTTGTATGGTTGTTCACATTATAATTTGAGTGTAATCACCATCAGACTCTAAGTCTACAGCTCTGAGGTGACTTATGTAGAGGCATGCAATGTTTCTGAAAATAAAATGCTGCTTTCCGCCTCCTTTGCTGCCAAATTGTCGTAAAAGTCAGAGAAAATGAGACAGGATCATTTATACTGAGGTTGCATTATAAACATTAGATATGTTTTAGATTCAGGAGCACAAAGGGCCTCATTTAAACACATTGAATTTGTGCTCTTTAGACTGTCATAAAAAACCTCTGATGCAGTTTAGATACAGGAATAAAAGTCTGATTTGGACCTTTTGCCTGGTGTGGACCTTACTGTGCTTTAGGGTTAGGGTAAAGGATTACCTGATTTCCAAAAAAACAAAAACAAAAAACAAGACAGACTTAAAGGTGCCCAAACTAGAGCTGATAGGTAAAGCTTATAAAAGCTTGTAATACAATTTTTTTACATTTAAAGGCTGAATTCTACACAAACAATCCATTCTGACATACTATCACCACAAAACACACTGACTGCATTATTGCTCAAACATCATAAATGTCTGCAATTTAAAAAAAGGTTTTTAGTTTTAGTAACAAATCTGAAGTCTGATTCAAACTAAGCAAGAGTCATTGACAACATTCTCCCATGTCGTAATGTTTTAAAACACAGCTTTATGTGTATGTGTGGGTGGAGAGGACAGACCAAGTGAGAAAAAAGGAAATGAGTTCATGTCTGGGCCCAGGTGGGTGACCGGCACCCCTTTCACCCTTGATTAGTGGTGGGAGTGGACAAGTGATCCATCATGGCTGTCAAAGAAAGGCAAGCAATTGGCTGGCTCTGTTTGTCACAGCCTGTGTGTAAGACAATAAGAGATAGAGACTGTTCTTGCGTGTGTGTGAGCTGTGTGTCTTGACTTGTGTAGCAGCTGATGCTTAGAGGCAATCATGTCAATGGGAGTGTCATCACTGACTCTGAGCTGCAAGCAGGAAGACACCACTACACTCAGCTCAGTAGATGAGGCAGTCATAATGTTGCTAGAAACTAATAAAGATAAACAAAAAACATTCCTCTTGTATGAATACAACAGCATATTTGGATAAAAGTATAGCATTTTTCCAGCAGTAGATCAGGTGATTTCAATATCACCAGTGCTTTTAATAAATACGAGAAGGATGCGATCCTCTGCCTCTCTGTGAGCATCCATTGTTATCAATGTTCTTCTTCATGTCGGTCAGAGCTGATCATTTCGGATGAATCTGTTGCCTTCTGAATGCTTGCCATAGTAGATGTAGCGACACTTGGCGAATACCCCTGAAAACAGAGTAAAACACACTTTGAAGAGGTATGCCTACACAATAAAAAAAAAAAATTTAGATATCGTAATCCCTTGCTTTTTTATATTAACTCAACAGAGAGATGTGTTAACACTTAAGGTTTCTTCATGCTATCCGATAGGCAGGTGTAAATTTTATGCCCTACCCACTGGTTATTTTAGTTTATTTGCAAACGGTGAAATATATGTGAAAGTTAAATGTTAGAACCTCTACATTATTTCAAAGGGCTGTTTTTAATCCCTTTATATTGCAAAATAATACATTTTCTTTAATTAAGATTAATTATTTTAAAAAATGTATGAGATTTGGTAGCAAGAGGTGACACAGATACAAAAATATGCTGTAAAAAGCTTTATGAACATCTTCCTACATAGTATAACATTTCTAAAAATAGGTAATAAATTTCATGGATTGTGTCAGCTCACAAATACTGATCAACAGTCAAGATATGGAATACGAGGTTTTGCTAGGAAGGGAGGGGGGTGTCTTTTCTCATTAGGTTAAAGGTTTGACAATAACATCACAGTCGCCCATGTACAGTCAAACATAATTGTACTGAATATTTACAACAAGCTGTTTAATGATGATCACATCACTTTACAGACCAATATCCAACCTCCCCTTTATGTGTAATATTCTTGAAAAAACATTTTAAACTGCCTATCTGAATAGAAACAATCTATTTGAAGAATTTCAGTTGGGATTTAGAGCTCATTATAGCACAGAGACGACACTGGTGAAAGTTACTAATGATCTTCTCATGACCTCAGATAATAGAATTATGTAGTTGATCAAATTTTTCTGTTTTGATTAAAGGGACCATACTCGTCTGGTTTAAGTCATATGTACTTGATATATTTTAATTTGTTAATGTAAATGACAAGTCTTCCTTACACACCAGAATAAGTCACAGAGTTCCTCTGGGTTATGCATTTGGACCACTTCTCATGTTATACATGCTTCTATATATATTTAATCAGACAAAATGATATAAACTTATTGCTATGCATATGATACTCAGACTTACTTGAAGCTAATAAAGACCAGTGAAATCAGTCAGTTCATTAGATAACAAGTGTCTTAAAAACCTAAAAACCTGGATGACATGGCTTTTTTCTTTTTAAACTTAGACAGGATTAAGTTTGTTGAATTTGGGCCTAAAAAACTTAGGACCAAAATGGCTAGCTTTGTACCTAATCTGGATGACATTAATTTGGCTTCTGGTACAACAAGGAACCTTGGAGTTATTATATTGCATTTAAAATGGGTTTCTAGAACCGTCATGGCCATCTAGTCTCAGGGAAATGCAGAAAAATTAGTCCATGCCTATGTTACTTCAAGACTGTATTACTGCAATTCTTTTTTTATGGGCTGTCTCAAATATGCCCTGAAACATTTCCAGCTGACCCAAAATGCTGCAGCAAATGGTTCTGATAAGAACTACACGGATAGATCATTTTTCTTCATTTTTAACTTCTTGTCATTCGTTCTCCATGACCACGCTCCATTGTATATCAAGATCTCATAGTTCCATATTTTCTAAATAGAGCACTTTGCTCTTAGACTACAGGTTTAGTTGTGATTCTCAGAGTCTCTAAGGGTAAAATGGGAGGAAGGACCTCAGACCCCTCTTTTATGGAACCAGGTATCATTGTGGGTTTAGGAAGCAGAGACTCTCTCTACCTTTAAGAACAAGCTTAAGACCTCCCTTTTTAACAAATATTATACTGTAGTTAGAGGTAGTCTCCATTAATTATACAGTCTTAGGAACATCCAATGGCGCACTAAGTACTTCCTTTTCATGTAAAAATAGGACAATATTTCCATCATTAACATATTTTTCCTTTTTCTGCAGGTCTTCTTGGATAAAAGCTGCAGTGCATGTTGATCTCTCTTCCAGCCAGTCGAGGCAGATGGCCGCTTCCCTGAGTCGGGTTCTGCCGAAGGTTTTGCTTTCCTGCTAAAAGAGCGTTTTCCCTTCCACCGTTGCTTCATGCATGCTCAGGATGGGAGATTGCATCAAATCTAGACTTCGATTCAATTTATTGGTTTTCCTTAGAAAGGATGAATTTTCCTTAGTTTATTATAAATTAGTTTAAACTGATATATTTGTAAAGTGACCTGGGAAAGCAATACTGTCAATACAAAGAAAGAAGAATTTTACTTAATTTTATAATAAATTTATGCCTTTTACAAAAGCATAATAATGAATGTATTTCACAAATACAATTTTAAAATAAACTTGCACACACAAAAACTCACCCAACTTATGGCTTCCCTTTACTTTGTTCAAACTATTCAAACTATTTATCAGTAACTCCTAATATATTTTTGTCTGAGGTTAAAGTGAAAAAAAAGAAAAGGAAAATGTGGTTTTGTGCCCGTCTTTTAAAGCTAAGAAAAAGATCATACAAAGAGCTCCAGGCCATTAATCAAAGAAAACAATTTCTTTGTAAGGACAATATTTTTACATATCATTAACTTAATAAAAAAGAGAAAGGGAAATATTGGCAATATTTGACAACTGAAATAAATGTTAGTTTTAGCTTTAATTAAAACCTCAAATACATTTAGAGAAAACAAACAATACTTTTGACATAACGACAAATTGTCATGCTTGGGAATCTAAAACCATGAAATTTTTGGTCATTTTAACATAATGTTATCACATAATTAGTCATTTCCTATCAGAAAGCAAGAAACACAGAAATACAGAACAACTGTCTGCTGACACTAAACAGCTAAAATGATTACCATACTAGCTAAATGAGTCTAATATAATAAGAGAGACTCAATATTTTATAGAGATATTACCACAAGATATGTCCAATTTCACAGCACCTAATTAGTCAATTCTGATATTACAGTATCGACTTAGAAAATTTGGAACAAGCATGTGGAAGCAATGAAATGGTCAGCAGTGCTTTCTCGTTGTAATAAGAGGTGGGACTGTCCTGGCAGAGCCAGAACTTTGTGGTTGGTTTGCTCTGATTCTGATGTCATGGGCACTCACATCGCCACTTGATGAATGTGGGAGAGTGAAGGTACGTGTCACCTCCTGCCAAATGAGGCAAGCACAAGTAGCATTAGTGCTGTCAATGATCCTCTGACAGCAGAACAGATACAGCTTTCACCAGGTTTTCTAAATAGACATCAAGTGCATTATAGGAGGAGCGAAGGAGGCAGGCCACAGACGAGGCAGGAGAGGAGAGACATATGGGGGAGGCATGCTGCAGAAGGATGAGGGGTGCTCCAAGTGGTAAGTCCAATCACATAATCCAAAGAGACATTGTCAAGGGCGGGAAGAGAATGGCAACTAAGTGACAGAAAGCAGAGATGGGGACAGAGATACTGGTGCCATATTAGTGCCAAGCATATTCTGATGCCACCCTCAATTCTAAGCAAACCTGACACATCGCTCTCTTTCCCCACTCTCTCTGACTCTTCAAAGTAGGCTCTACCGAGTCACACACATATGTGGCACGCAGACATGCACAAAAATCCACACACACACACGAGTCCCTTGCAGCAGTGGTGGGTGTTCTGTCAGGCAGAGGAGCTGTACAGCAGCAGCAGAAGAAGCCCACAAGCCCAAGGACAAGCTCAGTCAATCTAAATCTGGACTTTGTAGTGGAGCAGTGCTCATTTCCCCTCATAGCCCAGCTACTTGAGGTGATCCAAACACTGAAGTGTGAGAAGCTGTCACCTCCGATAAAATCCGAGACCAGCTCCATGCCTGCCTGCTTCCCCGGTGTATGAGGGATATACACATGTGGGTTTATGTAAGTGTGTGTGCGTGCACTTCTCTGACAGCAAGGAGGTTGGGAGCAGGGGGGATGAATTCCAGCTGCTGTGATTTGCCTGGGGATATAGGTGCCATAGTTGGATACTGGGCTTGACACCACAGGACTCAGGGTATCTCACAGTGCTCTGATCACATGGTTACCGGGGTCTTTCACATATTCACAGCATACCCAGTGAGTAACTCATTTTCTCCAGGAGTGGTGCCCTTAAAGAGATTACCCACTAAGGTACCAGACCAAGGCTCCTATAAGACATTACCTAGAGGGGGAATATTTGTAGGTTGCAACCAAAGCCTTTCAGAGATAACCTTCACAGATGAAGGAACTAAAGCCAAAGGGCCCTGAAGTCTTCACACTCTGCTGAACTCGTCACAAGCCCATGAGGACTGAGGAGGATTTGATGGACCACATTCTGCGATTCTCTAGCACCAATCAGAAAGATCTGCAATGTGTGACCTGTGGCGTTCTCAGAGTGCTATAAAAGAAGAAGAAGAAGAAGAAGAAGAAGAAGAAGAGTAAATTAAGGAGGAAAAAAGAGCAAAGATCAGGGATGGGGCCGGGTTCCCAGCAAGTGGAAAAGTGCATAAATGTAAAAGCTCTCCATTTCAGCACTACATTAAGCAGTGTGTTGTGTGCGTAAACAACAAACTCCAAATTGCTGCATTCCCTGCACAGCAAGAGGTTGCTGTTATTACAAGAGAAACCTAAAGAAAGATGGTGTGGCTGAAGACAGGGGAGGGATAACTAAACCTAATTCATTCTTATATAACGCCTTGTGAGACCACGCTTATGCCTGTGGGGTTCCGGCTGATGAACTGATACTTAATAACAAGTGTAACAGTGCCAAACTCTGTAGCCCACAATATCCTCTGTGTATCCTAAACCATGGATGACTGCAGTTGAATCAACACCCACACTCTTCTCCATTATCACAAACCCTTACACACTTTCAACTCGAGCACACAAACACTGCATACAGTGAGAACAGTGGGAGCAGCTATTGAAGTGACAGATTACCAGAGTGATGAGGAAGCTAATATTTCCATCATGCACTGTTGGAGGAACAATAAGGCCTTTGTACGGGATGTGTCATGTATGCTGTTGTTTTTAAGGAGAGAGCCAAAGCTTCTTGTCTTTATTAAAAGGCTACAGGGTTAGTAACTTATATGTTTATAATGAAGATAGCTGGTGTACATATTCATCACCAGCTGATTACCTCAATGTGTGTCCTCTCTACAGGCCTTGATGGGCAATTCTACCACAGTATAGCTAAGGTATCAGTGCAACATTTAACAGTATGCACAGAGCTCTGATATTAAATAAACACCAGTTGTATAGCAATGACATTTTTATTTTCTTATATTCTATACATGCTCAGAAATAAATAAGGTTAGTGTGATAATCATTAGGAAATTTCAGTGTCCAAGAGACCAAACCACAGAAGCATGTTGACTCCTTAAAGAAAATTATCATTATATAGATGTTTTCCTTCACTGCTTTGTTTTGATGCCACAAAATAGAATTTAGACTGTGTATGTATGAGTTAGCAAACAAGTGTTTATTTGTCTGTGTTGACCTTTGGTCATAAAAAGATGTACAGTATAAATCCAAGGTTATACTTGAGGAATTACATGGTGTATACTTCCCATTTAAATACCGTAAATGAGGAAGCTGTCATAAATAACACTACTTGAATGTAATATCAGAGTGGAAAATCCAGTTCTACTGATAGTAGGCATTGATTCCAGAATTTCCTAATCAATGGCTCCTGTAGACTTAACTAAAAAATACATCAATTTAATTTCTAAAAGCTTTTTTTCTCCTTAAATTATTATATTATCATTAGTTAGTTCTACACCATCTGATTATCATGCTGCCGGTCTCTTCTTAACATGATTGAAGAATTTTATATGTTCTCAAAGCAAATTACTTTTGTTCAGTTGTGTATCACTCCACAGGTGTCCACACTCTAATAATAACTAGCATCATGGTAGGCTTTTCCTATTTTTTAAAATAAATGCTCCATAGTTATGCAGAAGCTTTTTTGTTCCATGAGTTAATTTTCTTATTTCTTAACATTATTTAGACAGCATTGATTACATGTATCTTCCTTTTAAATTATACATAAGAAAAAAAAGTATAATAAATAGCATAAGAAACAAAAACATATAACATATTTAAACCTATTTTGCTCAGTTCAGGCTGAAAACAGGTGACACCTACCAAAGATGAGGAAAGTTGTGTTCAGTAATTACAATCTTTGCTTTCCTGCCCCATTTGAAGATTGTGCTGCGGAAGTGTCTTAATGTTCAACAATTTTGGGTTGTGTGGAGACCCTGCAAACTAGGACAGGTGACAGTATTTAGGTCACTCTGACCCTTGTGGGCATAGACAGCATGAACTGGCCTTTCAGAGTTCTGCTACATGACCTGAAACTGACAGGTATCAGAAAAGTCCTACAATTCTCCCTCCAGCCTAGTTTCTCATGTTTTGATGATAGAATTATGCTGCCCAAGACGTGCTTCCTAGTAATTTGGTGGACCCTTATACATAAAATATGGAAAAAATGGCTTGGGTCAGGGGTACGATTTCCAATTTTGTAATACCTGTCAAAATTTATCAGTTGGACTTTTTAAAAAAATGAGCAAAAACCAAGTTTGCATTAAAGACTTGTGCCAAAGGAAAATAAAAAACAAAACAAAACACTTGTTGGTCCTACTGTACTGCACCAGACAGCAGCTCATTAGGCACTACTAATTAAGTGATCACAGATCAAAGATAACACCTGACATTACACAAGTATCTGCGACGTGTGAAAGAATTTTTAAATGTATAAATGTAATTTCTAAAAACATTAAAAACTCTAAAAACTAAAACTCATACAACATGCAAAACACAATACATAGCTATTTAATTTGTCTTTGGCTGCTAAAAGCTTCTATTCAATACAATAAAAATGTTACAGATTTACATAAATGTACTGCAACTCAATCAATAATAACAAATTAAATTGAGTCTAAATTGTGCATTGTCTGACACTCACTTTTATGGATCTCAAGCGCTACAGACACATTACCAGGGCTTCTCTGAATCTGAGTGTACCTGTAGGGATTCCTCAACATATTAGCTCATAGCCTGCTTTTAAACTCAACACTTAATCAACACACATTTACAAGAGAAAGTCAGAGGGTGATGGAGTGGGTTTAATGATTGTTCCCTGCATAAAATCAGCTCTATTCAAGGGCCATCAATATGTCACAGAAAGATGCATCCAACAGATGTAGCTTTTAACATCAAGGTTATCTATTCCCGGCATGAATTAAGTCCCTCCACCCCTACTTTCTTGTCTCATACCATTTCCAAATCCACCCCCCACCCCCCCTCTAGTTGTAAATGTATCTATTCTTTCCATTTCCAAACTGTTTCCTGTCTTATTTCAACCTTTTTCCCCATTCAATTCCTACTGTACTGTTTACGGACCTTCATTACCCACACTGTGTATTGACCACTTAATCTATAATTTAATAAATTCCATTCTAGATAAAATTGAAATGAAAAAAAATAAATACCCTATCTCCAAAGGATATTTGTAAACAACACTTTAATCATCGTATATGGTCCATCATCCAGGCAAGATGTGGGGAGTTTAGATGGAGCTATGTCTAATTTATTTTAAATAAAAGTAATGAGCCTCTCATCGGCACTGACACTACTTCGTGCATATATTTGCACTACATTCCAGTGCACTATGGTATTGAGACACCGCCATTTCTTTTTTTTTGGATCAGATTTAACGGGAATATGTCGTGCAAAATACACTTTTTTTTAACCGTTAAATACATGTTTTTGTGCATTTCTAAGTGTTTAAGAATGCAGAAAATGTGCATTTATTCCCCCTGATGCTGCATATATCTTTATATTCTTGTTGTTAATATTTTTTAGTTTGTTTAATTTTCTGTATTCTCTATTAGATTTTTTTTTAATCTATTACATCACAGTATTTGCTGTGGGTCTGCCAAATAAGGTTGTGGACTTCCGGCTAACCAATTTCGTAAATATGGATACGTTTTCTGTTGTTGATATTTATACTAAACTTACCAATAAAATGTTTCTCTGCCAGGAGATTAGCATCTCACTGCTATCAAGCTACAAACATGGCGGAACAGGGTAGAGTTGAACTTCCTGTGACCTTGAGGGAGGCGGGGCATAACATGCCTCATTCACATTTAAAGAGACGGCACCAAAACGAGTCACTAAAGACGTACTTTAGAACAGGGTTTAAAATGTGTGTGTGTGGAGTGAGAATAAGCAGGAATTCAGACCAAAGCATTGCAGTTCTGCTTCATACAGACAATAAATTAATGATTTACATGTTAAAAGGAAGGATTTAAGAGCATGATATATCCCCTTTAACCATACACACACTTTTTAGCATTGTTTACGCATGACTTATGATCACTGAATACAGATCTATGCTTTTTTTTCAACTAAAAAAGGTGATTAATATGAATAACAGGGTTTACATGTTTCTGGAAAAACAAACAAACAAATAAAAAACATATGGCCATGATTGAGGAGGTCAGATTTCTGGCCTTTGCTACACACACTAAAAATAATTTGGCCTAATTTGATGTCTGCTGTAACATTTAGAGTTTAGTAAAAAAAAAAAAACACAGAGTATAAAGCCATCTTTCTTTGAAATTACACAAAATAATTTAAGTTGGTGGCGGAAAATGTGATGCTCCTGAGTACCAAATGACTATTGATTAAATGCCAAATCCAACCTGAGCATTGTTGCTGACCATGTCTATTCTCTTTACAATTCTGGAACACCCTTTTTCTAAAGGTTAACCTCACCAGCTAATCTCACCAGGATAACACCTCATGCCAGAATAGCTTTTTCAATACTGCACTTTTTGTTCGCTTAAACCAAACAGCTTCATCAGATCCAATGTAACAGATCCCTCTGGGAGCAAATGCAATTGGTTATTTGCATCATAAAAGGCACTGACCACAAATCTGCAGCAAGCACATGACACTATCATGTCATCATATGGTGTCAGATAAAGTGTCAGATGAGTGTATATCACAGTGTTGGAGTAAAGGCCAGAGACTAGTAGTTAGAAAATAAACCAACATGGACATCATTTAAGCAACACATATTGATGGCATCAGCATGGGATGTATCTTATTATCATTTTTATATGATACAAACATTTCTCCAGAAAGGCATGATGGCTTAATATGACATTCTGAAACTGAACCCATTTTTATCCCATCTTTACTGCTCTGTCCATTAGTCACCTTTTACCAGCTGAAGTGTCACTCTGTTTGAGCCACACACAAACCTGCTGTTCGTAACTTTAAGAATTAAGGTAACATTTGACCTCCTCCAGTAAAAAATATTTAGTCCATTAAACATAAATAGCTGTCATTATGATGCATGCCCTTGGCTTATGCCTTCCCGGTTCCCCTCCTGGCCGCTTACTACAGCCAAACAACTGCAGTGCCTGCATGTTCTCAACTTCAGCATATTGATTAAACTTTTAAATAGCTGCCATATAACCCTGGGACATCAGGAAGATTAATTTGCGTCAATGTTCATCTGTAATTCATTAGCCATTTATACTCTCCACATTCACACAGGCTATCAAGAAAATGTGTCCCATTTTTCATCCAGGCAGAAGCTGAGAAGAAGAAGGGATAGGAGAAGGGCTGGTGAGACAGGAAGGAGGGGATTAAACAGCTTATAACACAAATACTACACTATTATGTCAAGAATACAAAATCCTGTAGTTTATATTGCATATTTAAAATACAGGACTTGGTCATTTTTTGAGGATATATATATATATATATATATATATATATATATATATCTACATCCAGCACAAACTTTCATTATATTTTTGTTTTTGTTTCTTAATTTATTGAAAAGTATACGAGACCATAAACTAAAAGAGGGGGAATTTCAGAACTGTGTCTGACTCGGAAAACAACAACACATACACTTGGCCAATGAAGGACAAGAAAATAGGGAAAGTCTGTGCATGGGAAATGAAAAGTTGAAAAATGTGCTACTGCTACAGGCTGATAGGCTGTCAGAAGGTGGTTGCTGGATCATGGTTCAACCAGCTCTGATCAATAACGCAGAGATTTTGCCAAATGATTCTCTCTTAAGAGCAACAATGACAAACGTTGCTTGTCTTGTGCGTATCACCAAACTTGTGGCTAGTTTAATAGGGGAAAATAGCTGTGTGATTTGGCTCATAACATAAACAAAATGCATAAAATGCATGATGAAACAGTTCTGAAAAGGCATGCAATCTGCAGAATAGTCCATATTTAATGAACTGATGTTAACATATTTTTATATATATATATATATATATATATGCTGAATTAGTTGACACAGGAAACAAAACAAAACAACAAAAGGGCTACAATATGACACTTTAAATGAGAATTGGCTCTGTGCACAGCTCCACTACTTCTACTCCTGTCTTTCATTACTGGTCACACTAATTAATCCAGGTGTGCCTGACCTCAGTAACCACAACAGGAATGGCCAGAC
>JBAMHV010000017.1:14947594-14969650 GCA_037177535.1 Pseudomugil gertrudae
TTATAGTAGTATGTGCAGAATTTCAGCGCTGTGTGTGAGAGTAAAAAAGTAGATTTTGGCCTATACGGCACCTCATAAATAAGGACAGGCCCGCCTCCAAAAAAAAAAAAAAAAAAAGAAGAGCTCTCATCGCTTCAGATGCAAACAGTGCAATGTTTGCAAGTTAAGCTGCGGTGAAGGACTGCAGACCCAGTTTGCCTCATCCATCTCCATAGGCCTGGCTTAAATGGATATTCATGTTGCTAAGCCAATCCACTCCCAGGCGGGATAATATCACATCATCTGACTTAGATAAAAGAAATAGAGTCTGTCATGTACAAGGGGAGTATGTAATTCTGTGATATGCAGCAGGAGCTATGGAATGATATCACTGTGACTGTATTTAAAGCTCTTGTTTATTCCATACTACCATTCCAAGTTGAAGTCAGCTCTTAGTATACTATTTTTCCACATAAACATAAATTAATCTAACATAATAGTAGCCAAAATCACTTAGATGTCACTATTGTTTCATAAAAAATAGCTGTTATGTTTGTAATTAACCTAGGTCATGACCCACTGAGGTAGTAGTAGCATTCCAAGTTTTTACCATATTGATGAGGCTAAGGTTTAATAAACATTATCATTTCATATCTATTTTACGTAATCTCAAAGTTAAAGTGAAAATGTGTTCAATGCTGCTTAAATACTGATGGATAATTATCATTGTAAAAAAACTTTCAGTGGTCATGGGTGTGGATAGTTGTGTTTATTTATTTACGTTTATTATCAGTTTTCTTTTATGCTGCACTGGACTGCTTGAGTGAAAATTTGTTGCACATCCATACTGACAGTAAAGACCAAGCCCTTAATAGCTATTAAATAAATGTAGTAAAATAATACGAACAAATATTTAAATATAAAATCCATTAAAGAATAAAAATGCGGATAGATAAAATAATCAATTACTTTTCCTCAAAATAAATACCATACCAAAGTACTCGGGCAGTTGAATTATCACTTTGCGTGCTTTATTGTCTTCTTCACTAAATATCTTTGTAGTTCCTTTTTGAGGTTTCAGCTTTTATGGCTTCATTGTGGTTTACATGACATCACCAGAGATGTCAACAAGACAGGTCATTAAAAGCTCAACTTGGATACCTCATAACTTCAACAACTGGCAAACAGCTCGATGAAATAAAACCTTCACATAGTGACGAGTGCTTGAGAAACATTTTTTATGAACTTAGTACCTGGGAAGAAGGCCATGTCTTTACTTTGTTAATGCAAAAGAGTTTGGTGCAGAGGCTTGGTATATACCAGGCAGGCCTTTCTATGTATATCATTGTCTGTAACTATATTTCATTTGCCATTTGTCATCTTTGTTAAGCACACACATCATCTATAGTTTGCTTTACTGCAAACATTTACATACAGCAGTTCTGTAAAGAACTCTCTTGGAGAGTGTACAGGAAAAGCTTATACTTTGCTCTTTCCGTATGGCTTATTTCACTTGTGTGAGGGCCAGTGTGAGTCTTTTTGTTTAAGAGTGATGTTTATCAGGGGACAGATCCTGCTGGTATAATCATTACGAAACTGACTGAAACGTCTTGCAGAGCACATACATATTTTCTGAAGGGAGACATTGAAGGTGCTCTGTCTTTCTTCACAAAACCCCGGAGAGGACATTTCCATGCTCGTAGAAGACGCCAAGGCAGCCCAAACCAGAAGACTGTCAGCGGAATGATGAGTGTTTTCATTTGAGCTACAGAGTGACATCAAACAGCTGTGGTATCACTCAGGATAAGCAAGGGGGAAAATATGATGTAGTGTGACACAACGGAGCAAAGAAACAGATGTCTAAAGTAATGAATTCATTAATTTACCTAAAAGAAAAAAAAAATGAAGAAAATGTTTGTTCGTTTAAAAAACAAAGCAGAACCTTGTGAAAAAAACATATGCACCTAATCCATACGGTACATTCAGTTCTGGCTAATACATAAGCAGTTAAATAGACGTGGTGGAGCAGCACGTCTGTTTTGACGCAATAATATCCTTTAAAGGCATCAAACTTACTTTTAGTTTTACTTAGTGCGCTGAAGAACATTAAGTCATCAGTCACACCAACAACCTTTTCCTTCATTATGACAACAGCTAAGTTTCAACACAAGCAGTTTAGTCATCCATTAGTCATATATCCCATCCAGATGTCTGCTGCAGCAGAGGAGGGGAGGAGAAGATAGCAGCAGGTGTAGATCTCTCTGAGCCCAGCTGAGCTCTAAAAGGCAGTGCTTAGCACCCACAGCTCCGTCATCTGGCCTCTCCCCTGTCTCCACCAGCCTCTCGACAGCCCATTCCTCATCATTTACCCCTTTTTGGCAAGGCCCAGGGCCCTTCTAATGGGCTGATCTGAATGCTTCCAGATGTTTGTTTATTTGTTGTGCAGCAACTGTAAAACAGTTTACTCTTTGCTTGGATTTCTTCCCAATGTTGCTTTTTTTTAGGGGGAGGAGGTTGAGAGAGCTAGGAATGCTGCTGGAGTTTCAGTGTAGATCACCTCGACATGAAATAAAAGCCAACTTCCAAACAAATGTGAGGTGCCCCATGGGTGTCATCAGGAAGGCTGGCTTTTTATTTTTTTGCTGTTGCTTTGAAGGCTGCTTTCCTCTTGGGATTTTAATAACAGTTGTGAACAATTTAAGATACATACATACAAAGTAGCTGGAAGCAGGCCCAGAACAACAAGATGAAAAGGACCCTGGGCTTTTATTGTAGGGCAGATCTCAGGCATAGTTCCTTGTCTGGTAGAAATATATTCTTTTATTCACTACTGTCACTGTTGATGGCTAGTTAAAATAAATTTGACTTGATAATTGTAAAAAAAAATGCTGATAATGTCCTAACATGGCAACTAGTATATACACATCTACAGATTTATTAAAAAAATCTAGACTGAAGGAACTCTTTTACATATCACTAAGATGTTATCATTAAACCTACGACAACTTTTTTTCTACTGAAATAGTAAATAGTAATGGTAAGACAAAAATGTACTATGTGTATGGTTATGGGTTAATGATATTGTAAAGACCATTCCTCATGAGGGCTTGGTGTTTTTAAGGCTGGGTTTCAAGCAGCTAGATTTAGAGCTGAGTTGGCAGATGGACCAGCACCACGAGTTAAAGTCAAGGTGACAGTAGTGGAGGATCCTCAGGCCCCTCTGCCAGACTCTATACTCCACTCTACTTTGTGTCAAGTCTTTACGAGAACACAATAAAGCCCCCACCATGCTCCTACACTTTATCTTTTGTCTAGTTCTAGTTCTCTGTCCAGATTTGTCTTAGTCTCATCTTCTTTCTTTGTTTACACTTTATCTTCTCACTGACCTGTCTCCTTGTAGTCTTCCCATTCGTTTAGTCAGTCTATCTATCTATCATCAGATTTAGTCTGTACAAGTGTGGTGTAGATTTCACGGCCACAATAGAACATCTCTTCACCAACCGCACCCTCCCCTCCCTCCTGCTCCTCTCCCATGTTTTACTCTGTCTCCTCCACATTGATTCCTCTACCAAACCAAGACAGGAGCTCTGTCCTTGGTTCCTACTCCTCCTGGGCAGTGACCTGCCAGTGCTACCTTTTACTGGGAGCTCTTTGCTGTTGTAATTATCTCTGGCACCCTGCCTCTGGGGCTTTCGCACAAGTGACACGGTGGAGGGGTAAGGTACAGAGGGCTGAAAGGAGGATAGGGACAACAGGCTGTGCAACCAACAGAGGGACATTAGGAATGCAGCTGATCCGAGTGCCACTACTTGAGTAATGATAGAATAAATGTCATCTCCTTTTTATAATATACGTTACAAAACCAATACTGCATTAAATGTTTTTCAGAAATATTTTCCTTTGTATTTCATGTGTGGTTTCTTAATATAATAACACACACACACAAACTTTACAGGATAAAAAGCAGCTGCAACTGCTTAAATAGCATATAAAACATGACCAAACACATACACAAACAAACAATAAGTGAATTTATCTTGTGTTAATGAAACAAGAGTGTTGCAGTGAACTAAACAGAATCATGCAGCACTTTCTTTTACCTGTATTGTTTATATTCCATGTTTTACTTGGTAAACACTGGAATTACTGTCTGAATAATTCTCAGTGTTGCAGCAATGTTATGGCATTGCTTTGTTTTCTTTAAATGTGACCGTCTCCCACACACAAAGAAAGCTCAACTATGTTTAAGAAGTGTAAACGAATGTTGGTTTAAGAAAGAGTGGGGGGTAGGGGCTTTCAGGAAGGGATATGAAGTGGAGGTGAAGGGCGAAGATGAGGGCTGTGTTATCTAAGACTGCAGTGCGGCATCATAAAAAATAACAAATGGAGACTGTCGTTGTTGCTTAGATCTTAGACATGGGGGGAAATATTTCATGTGTCAGATCCCCTCATCTTTAAATGGGCTGTTCTTTACAGGTCTGATTTTGACAAAGCACAAGGCTCTCTGCCCTCACATCCGATGAGAGCTGCCACCATCCTGGCTTTCACAACATGGATATGTCCTTGGCACTATAAATGGGGCTGTTGGCTTACTCTACTCTGTATAGAGTAGGGACTCTCCCTGCTAATAAAATTCATGCTGCCACAGTGGTGGTCAGCTCATTACTGTCTAAAAAGATGAACAAATATTCTGATTAAAGAAAGAAAGCCACTGTGGGGGGGCACAGGAGGGTCTTAAATGTACACCATATGGTCAACAGAGGGTGTCCCCGGAAGTTGCTAAAAGGGATAACTATCCTGCTTGTCTTGATTTGTAGTCTCCCAAATAATGTTTTAATGAGTGTTTGGTCTTTTTATTGTAAATTATGTCATAAAGCATTTCTGATCACAATTTGAGTAAAATGGATAATTAAACTATTAAAGCGAGAGATCAACCATCATACCCAGGAAAATATACTGTTACTGCAATTTTCTATCAAATATATAGATCTCATTTGTAAATTACAGTTTCAAAATGTGAAAACAGCTGCAATCAAAAAAACGTAACTCTTAAAAGTAATAATGGGTTAGATTTTTACAGTGCTTTTCAAAGCACCCACCGTGCTTTACATTGAATCCATTATTTATTTGCTCCTCGTTCCTTCTTGGTGAGGATAAGCTGCATGTGTACCTGCAGCTGCCCTGGAGCACACTGACAGAAATGCCACACCAAAACATTAAGTTACATTCATACACCAACAGTGCAGACATTGGAGGCAAAGTGTCACCCAGAGACACAACAACAGATTCAACCAACTGAACTTTGGGTCATTGGACAACCTGTTCTTTTCCCTGTGGGAGAGCATACAATGTGTTGGATGACATGATGGTGGTTACATCCATCTACTTTAAGCAGTTGTTCATTTAAAATATTTTTCAGTGTGAACTAAGTGAGGAATACCTCTCACAACAGAAATCCTTAATGCTACAACTCACCAATGGTGAACATTGCATAACAAAGCAGCCATTTATTTTATTTTCTATCTTAGCCCACCACCAAAGCAGCAGCTGTACAGTCTTGTTTTCTTTACCCAGCTTTAGCAATATCCTGACACGTTGAGGACAGTGAAACTGAACTATTGTGAAGCACTGGTTCACTTTGACATGACTGCTATGAAACCGACTCATTGCTTTGAAGCATTTGACACAGTCAAAAGAGTGACTGCTGCCTCTGCAAGCGTGATGTAATTTAAAGGAAGTGTTATTATTATTATTAATAATCTGATTTTTGACTCAGTGTTTAATCAAGTATATGTTCCTGAACCTTGTGTTGTTGTCATCTGTCATTATTATAAAGGATGAAAACAATGTAGGGGTGATTAGATTATTTAGTTTGATGCATCTTAAATAAAGGTATTTTATCAAAATAACATAAGCTTTTGCAACTAAATCTGCATTATTATAAGGAGTAAAATATCAAATCAGTACTTCCAATGTTTTTATTTCATAAGATTGCAGTGGCAGTTCTAAAGTGGGCCTAAAATGGGCCAGTGGCCTTACATCAGATTTAAACCCTCTCTGGTGTCTCTGCTGCAGACAAAGCCTGAGGTGCTCATTTTAGCTTCTGCCTTTAGAAGTAGTGATTATTATGAATACCCTGACAAAAACAACCTAATGTTTTATTAATTATTATATTTGTGTATTAATGTTTACTTTGCAAGACCAGCTCTGTTAGTCAGGCAACCTGAAGCCTTTGTAGACTGCATTATAGAACATATAAAAATAAAAAATAAAAAAAAGGGGGGGGGGGGGACTCCAGGTTATATGTTCTAATAAAATATCTTATTATCAAATTAATTTGTTTTGAAAACATATTAACATAGACTACCCAGTAAACCTAATACTGACCAAAATGCATAACATACATATGTATATTTGGTATGTAGCACCTGTTTGAAAGTGTCTTTGTTTTTGTGTATAATATAATAAGTGGGAATAGTTATGAGCTGAAATGAAGCAAGACTTTTTACTTTTAACCCAGTTGAAAATGTACTGAAAGCTGTATCTGTCCTTCATAATTTATTTAGAACATTGTTTCATTTTAATGAATATGATGCCTTCTTACTAGAGTACAAAGCTTGATGCTAAGAAGGCAATACATAATTAAATAAACAGACCACACCAGGTCAATATGACGCCTAATCAATGCTGAGAAATCATCAGATCAAGGATTTTTCGTCTTGTATCTGCACTCTGCTCCTAAGCACACATTCACATCTTATTTACTAGAGAATACTAAGATTTATTCCCACTATCAACACATCATATAATACGAGATCAATTAAGAATGGATAAAGTAACTTCAACTAAGTCTCAAGTTCAACAGATTCCCACTCTCTGTAGCCGTAAAGGTTATAGCTCACATCTACATAATCCATGGGCTATGGTTCTGAATGGGTAAACAAATGCTTTAAACAACCTATTGTTTACCAATTTCTTGGGTAAAGATGCTAAAAAAACAAAGAGTTTTTGTCCTTTTCATACCTTTATGGTTCTTGGCATCTCTGGCTCCTCGGGGAAGTGGGGTGTAGGGCTGTGGGCGATTTTCAGATCCTGCCTCATTTGGCATCTTAGAGAAGGAATACACACACACATTATTAAATAGGGGGCAAGAAAAACAAGTTTCACATGTTTCAGGTAGCTCTTTTGGACGTGGTAAATATAATTAAACGTGTAGACTATGCTTTCTCTAAGTAGCTTTTGATAAAAGTGTCATCTACAAAAACAATAAGTAACCTCTTCACACTGCTTTGAAATGAACAACAATGATAAATACACATCCTTTTTTAACTAGTCAGATTATTTTATGTTTATGTATCTGCAATGTGAAACACTTCTATTTGCACAACTGGAATTAGCTACTGGTGAACAAAGTCATACATTCAGGCTCAACTCGCTGGATGGATTTCCGACAAAAGGAAAACAGAGGAATCACTCTCACACAGCACTCGCAAACAGGTCAAGGGGTTTTGTATTGTTATTCTTCGGTGCACTTTCAAGGTCCAAAACATCCTCTTCCTTTCCCTAGCCTTTTAGGTAGTAGAGCAGGCAGTTTATCATGACACAGCGATATCTGATGCCTTTGCAGAAATACTTTCCTCTCCTGCAGAAAGGAATTCACTGGGCCTTTAATCATAGCAAGAAGCTCAACTGACAAATACATATTAGAGATGGTTTGGAGCTGCATTTTCCCCACCTTTATTGTTGTTCCTCGATATGCCCATGCATAACCTTGAGAAATGGAATAGTATGAACTGTTAAATGGAACCATATTCTTCATAGGCAAAAAGAGCAATGCGAATTGAAAACGATCACATAATGTGCTTTTAGATAGCATCTCTGAAAGGCATTAAGGTCTGGCCAGCATGTGTCTCACATTACACCAAGGAAGAAAAAAATGGCAAAATAAGCCTATTCTGAAGCTTCACTACAGTACGCTTACTACGGTGTACTGGAAAACCGTGTGTTTGAATGAAACAGCTTTGAAAGGGATGTTGTTGTGACAGCAGACCTGCTGCTCTCAGCCTATAAAGTGGCTTAAACCTCTTAACTTATATCAAAGATCACTTGGTGTATTTGTGTAGAATGAGCAACACAAGAAGCACAACTATCAAAAATTCCAAAATAAAAGTTTGGACACACTCTATACATATACCACTATTTACTTTGCTATACATATCACTATTTACTAAACTGAAACCTCTTATTTTCCTCAACTACTTAGCATATATACTCTAGTAAAACAAAAAAATCTCTCCAACTTACATTTTAATATTTGGTTTAGTAGGATATAATCACTATTGATCACTTCAATCAACACGCAAAGAATGTCTATGATTATTATTGCAAACTGAAGTGAGTAACTCAGGCATTAAGGCAGGAGTTTTCTGATCCATGCTCCGCTGAGCTACCAGAGTTGTGCTTCTGCTTGCCTCATTTCCTGCCCTGCTTCAAAGATCACAAGCATGGGCCTCTTTAGGCCTGCTTGGTCCTCTAAAGACCCTCCTAATCCTGCTGCTTGCTTACAATTAATCTTCCAAGTTGCCAGATTATTAACAGCGTCAAGTAAAGATTATGTTCGGCAGGTGTTGGTGGAATACCAGATAGAGCTTTGGGCTGCCTTCACACTCCGGTTTTAGTAATATACGACACCAGCCTCCTCGCTTTCAGTCTTACCACCCACCCAGTTTCAACACTACGTAAGGCACCATGAATTCACCTCCTCACCATCGAGCCTACCGATCACACACCCAACCCATTCAGTGTATGTGGTCCTTGTCACTTCTGCTCCTAACCGGTATAATTATTTTAGCCTTCCCACACTATGTCAATCCGCCTGCTTCTACTTGTCCAAATCCAGCTTTTTACTTATTTTAGGCTTTGCCCGGTAGCCCTCAACATTTACACACCTTTTGCTTTAAACAATAATCTGTCAAAAAATGAGAGAGCAGCAATGATTTATTTTGGAACGAATGAGAGGGACACTTTTATTTTTGTACCTTCTCAGACTAATTCCCTGACTTATTTTTATTTTAAGGTTTTACACAACTCTCAGTGGTGTGGAATTAATAAAGCTAGATTGTATCTTATAATGTTTACACATCTTATTATTTAATTAATGTCTATTATATATTCTCTCTTTTCTGAAACACTGTTTTCTTTCCCAGTTCCGGTCTTGAGTCCTCTAGTTGTGCCATCACTGAACAGAGGGAGGTGCTGCTGTGTCGTCTATTTATGGCTCTCCTGGACCCCCTTTTCCTCGCTCAGTCTTTGCTGTCCAGATTAGTCTGCTCATCAAGCTGAGCATTGTTTTAATTTGCTGGGCCTGGGGCATATGCTGAGTGTTCACATCATTATTGTCTCTGTGCAATGTGAGTTATCACCACAGCTTATGATAATGTGGCACAAATTTACAGGCTGGGGAGCACCATGGATTCTGTGATAATAAAGAGTGGACAGAGCGGAGAGGAAGGAGGGAGTGAGCGACGAAGAATGTGTGTGTGTGTGTGTATACGCGAATGAGAGATGAAGAGACAGAAAAAAAGGTAGAAGAGAGAAAAAAGCTCTGTTGGATGTCATTATGAAATATGATTCCCATACTGGATAATACATCACACCAGTCCTGTCTGTCTTCTCCTTTTTCAGTGTTGTTATGCGAATAAATGCTGATAAACCCAGAGGCAATAGTGATTATTACTTCCAACATATCACCACAAGAGAGGGAAGCAGGAGGAGAAAGGGAGGGGAAGAGTGGAAAAAGAAGAGAGGCAATTCATAAAGAAAACCAAGCAATGCCCAAACCACATTCATGGAGGGGATCTTGAAAATATGTGACACACAGAAGTAAGTCAAGACACAATCTTCTAGGTTTTGCTTCCAGATGCCACAAAGTTTACAAAGTTTTGCAAGATTTACCTATTACATATCAGGCTTAGTGATTAATTATAATGTCCACCCTGCTGACACCAGATGATCTAGAAATATTTCTCTTAAATTAAATCAAGATATTGGATGTCATAGTAGATATGTGTTAAATAACTGGGTATGCACGTTGTTTTACACACTCCTTTCCTCTTCAAGAGTCCCGGTTATAACCAGCACGTCCTGACACAGCTGGTTCCTGCCTTGCCTCACCTCCCCTCCCTCCTTAAGACTGACCAGCAATACAATCTAATTACAGCCGCGCTACAGAGGGAGACCAGTGTAAACACCAGCCCTTTTTATCTCCTTATACATCTGGACAAGTAGACAAAGTGCTAAAAGGAAATAAATGTGGCCTGACAGCCACATCAAAGAGTTCAGCCAGAGGCTTACTGCTACTTAGGGCATAGGAATGTTGTTGCTAAGCATCAGCCCGCAACCTATCAGGGTGCAAAGAGGGCCCTGTCCTGCCTTAGAGAGGGAAAAGGGGAAAAGAGAGAAATGAAGAGCAGAGAGAGGGAGCAGGAGGGCGAGGGGAGGGGGCTGACATTGAGGGGAGGCTAGGGACTCAAGGAGATTTTTGTAGCTTAAAGCAATTGTTGGAAGAAACAAGCCTTCTGTTTTGTTTTCTCTTGACACCATTTCTGCTTTTTGTGCTTGCAAAAGACATGTATAAAAATGTCTTTTGATATCTTTTCTCTTTGGGTCTATATCAAAATATTTCTTTTGTGTCTGTGCATGGAACTTTTTTCACATCTTGTCTCTATAAACTGGTGCTGCTTTCTGATCATGTTAGAGATCAGAAGAGACACAACTTGTGAACTTATTTGAGTCAACATTTAATGCTGGCATGACACTTTTATTCCTTCACTGGATGAGATCCCTTTTTTTATGATTCATGTTTCATACTTCTGAAGTTCGGGGTTACAAACAATACAACACTTTTAGAAGCAAACAATGAAAAATGGATAAGTAGTGGTACTTCTGGGTGTCTTGCGGCATGGAAGTGTGAAGCTAAAATGGAAAATTTGCATTTTTTAATACTTTAATTAAAATAAAACTAAATACTTTTTTCTTTTTTTACTTGCAAACTAAGCAACATGTGTTGAAGTAAAATCAATGAGTATATTTTTTGCCAGCAATTATATGTATAAGGTAAAACGTGTGACATCATAAGTCAAATGTTTTTATGAAATTTCACATCTGAAGTTAATGATTCTCATGTAGGAAACAATAAAAGACTAAAGAGGTTTAAATTGCTGTTGTGTGGAAGGAAAAACATATTAATTCTGTTTTCTTAAGTAATGGGCTGAAGGAAAAACATTTGATGTAATGGTGCCCACCTTGGAGAGCAGTACAGCTGTTTTTCACTCAGCAGGAAGACTGCGGAGCGTGTGTTTAATGATTAACCAGTTCTACTCCAATGAACTTGCTCGGAGTAAATGTATCATATGATCACTGATCACAAGAGCAACTGTTCTGATGTCTTGCTCGGGGCACGAGGCACATCAAGTGAACCGGCAACAGTAAAACCTGCAGTTCTGTGTACGGCTACGCGTCAGGCAGGCAAAGGTTGAGTGGACGTTAATCATCCACAGCGATGACTCATAGATGGTAATAAGGCTGTGTTTGTTTTTCAGTTGAAATTTAAAAAGTCATTTGACCTTTCTTGAGTGTACCTAGCGGAGCAAGTTTCAGTGATTTAAAGCTTACATTACAGGTATGCAGCACAATTAGCTGGAGGCTTTTTCTTATCTAGGCGAAGTTTGACCTTTTCATTTGTATAGATTCTAAAGACGCAAAACACAAAAATGTAAATTTTGTATTTATTAGTTGAAACGATGATTAAATGCCTTGCTTAAAACTTTTTCATGGAACTTTTCTGAAATTCTCATAAGCACAAAACTACTTTTATCTTATTCTAGTCATACTTTTGCCTTGTTTAAATGCTTTGGAAATAAATATTTCCATCTTTCCTTGTTCAACGCAAACAACACACACACAAAAAACTACAGCAACTCTAGAGTGTGACATATCATAAGGCTTTCTGTTCCGATTAGGGGCTGTAGCTAACGTCAGGGCTGTTTTCTAGGGTGTAGGATGTTAAATTATTGAAGACTCTGGGAGCGGGCCTGTCACACGGGCTTGTCTAGAATGTTTCCTATGCAATTAGATGCTGAGAGACATTTGAAGAGGACCCACAAAAAAGAGCCTCAAAAAGTGACATGTGAACTTAAAGGAAATTAGCTCTTCACACAAGTGAAATGTGAAGGTTACTTAGCAATGCTTAACTCAGACTGCGGCTATGTGAAGTGTGTGTTTGACTCAGCCATGCTACGAAGACTGCGATTTTCTTTACTTTGAGCTGGCTTCAGTCAGTAAGATCACAGAGGGAATGAAAACTAATTTTGACTCAAGGCACACAGAGAAAGAGAGGGAGAGGGAGAGAGAGAGCAAGAGAGAGAGAGAGAGAGAGAGAGAGAGAGAGCAAGAGGGAGGGAGGAAAAACCCTGAGATGTGTTGAAATAATGAGATCTCTTGATGTTTTCTGAGAAGATATGGGAGATGCAGACAGATGCGCAACTCACATTTTCACCCAAGGACACAGACGCACAAACACCCGTTGAACATTTAACCACAACTTCAAAACACACAAATTTGCATGTGGGCACCAACTCACATGAAGAGTCACACACACATAAACACACACACACACACTCACGTACAGACACACCCATACTATTTGAATGCATGTAAGAAACATTGAGGCAAATACACTTGAATGTTTGCTTACATTCATGCACGAACATGCAGTGATTAGTTTATTGATACTGTTGTATGATGTGAATACAGTTCGTCTTCATTTCATCAGATTTAAGAACTCAAACAGTTTTTCTTTTAATCACACACACTCACACATAACACTCTAGTATTGGACTATTTAAGCTTTTACACACAAAGAATAACTAGTAAAAACATACATAATAACAACGACAAAGCTTCTGAGGATTAGATTCATTTTAATTTCTATTTGAAAATCTTACATATTGACCTGTGAACACATATTAGTGTGCTTCCCATCCATTTCCCCTTGCCTCCCATCTCTGACAACCTTTCAAAGAAGTTTCTCACATCCCCATCGCTGAGTTCTACGCAGCAGTGATAACGCTGTCATCTTCCACACCTATCATAACTCTCAGGCAAACGACCCAGATCCTCTTTCACGAGACAGAACCCTCTGCGGGCCTGTAAGCTGTATCATTACGCCATGTCATCTTTATAGCAAGGAGCAAAGCCTGGCTCTCTAATTACACTCTTATTCCATTTACCCAGACAAGGACAGAACAGCAGGCAAACAAAGCATTAAAAATGGAGTGCTTCCCCTTGCTCTACGGATGCCTGTGTTGTGCTGCTGGTGGCCGTTGTTGTCCTCCGGTTGATGTTGTTTCTGTTAAAGCTGCGGAGGAGCGATAGCAAGGGCACACGCCACTGTGCGCCTTCATCTCCTCCCCTCCTTGACTTTCCCACCTCCTCCCCTCTTCAACCCTTCCTTCAAAAGGACTTATGAAGGTGAGTGGCTGGGGGACAGGCCAGGAATAAAAGAGACAAACCAGGGATAAAAATTAAATAAAAAGTAGCTGTCTTAAACAGTAATTGCACTCCTTTGCTGAGCATGCTTTCAGATATATAAACCTGATTTACTGTCGCTGTTGCTGCCACAAATCAGAGGGCCCTCTGAGAAACACTCATGCTATGAAATTGTTTAATCTCATCAAGTTCTGCTTTCACAGCAGGTCATAAATCACATAGTCTTTGTTATCATAGACCTCCATGAGCGCCTGTGAGGCAGGCAATGGATCGTGGGTATATATAATCTTGACTGCGCAAACAGCAGGGTCTGTGCAGCCTGAAATACTTTCATATTAGCCGCGGTGCAGCTGGCGGAACACAAGCGCCCTGATGGATATCTCATTTCCTGCGCTCTGCATCTATTTCGAGCAAATTATTACTGCATAAATTTCTTGTCAACACAAACGGCCAATTAATTAAGTTAAAATGCACTCATGATCACATCTACACACCAAACAGGAGAGCCGGGGTAATTTTTCACTGAGCAAATTTACCACAGGGGTCACTGTAATGAATGATCTTAAACTTTGTCATAAAGTCGCAGACAAGCCAATATCTACACAGGAGCGGTGGTATGGAGTAACCAATGACATATTTGCATAAAGCATTTTTATGTGAAAATGCTGGAGGACGGCAGGCAGGGTGAGGAAATAAAGTTAACAACTACAAAACAAAATATCTGCCAACCTCTGCCTCTCTAACATTTTATCAAAGAAGATTGGATAGAGATCATAGAAGCACCTTTGCCATTTAAGATACAAACTATACACATTTAACAGAGCTCACAATCTGAATGAATTATTCATAATGTATGAGGCGTTGGGAGTTAGTGGGGGTAGGAGGTTGTCGGTTGTTTATTCAGCTTGGGCCGTTTATCAGACAACGAGGATCCCACGGCAGGGATGAGCTCTGAGATTTATCTGTGCTTGGGTTCCAAAGCAGATAAATCAAGGGGTGTAATCATGCTCTGAGTGGCCCAGCTTTGACCTCGTAGTGAACTAATGAGACAGGGATATCTAAACCCCTTTTCCTGTTCCTGGGTTAGGCCCTTAGGTTAGTCCCCCTGTCAGACACAAAGTTAAAGAAAGACAAGGCTATGCGGAAAAACTGAGAGGAAACTTGAAGTCCTTCATGTCCTTTTGTCCTGTTTACACAATACCACCAAGCTGGATTGTTCACCTGCTACTAAAAATAACAGAGTTGTAACAAAGTAAAGGCAGAGGACTACTGTACAACAATGCAGGTTCAAACAATAGCAATGACATCCGGTTGCAAGTATGGCGAGTTCACAAGCTGCTATTCAGAACCATGCATGTAAAAGATACTGCTGTTTAGCAAAGGATGTCTCCCATTCCCTCCCAGAGCAAAACCTTTCTCTTGAACTGAGCTTGCTCTGATTTATCATGTCTTCTGCTAGCAGGCTGTCCGCTGATTAAGCCAGTGGAACTTTGTTTCACTCTCCTCTCTCCTTAATCTGTCTCTCGGCGAGATAAATTAGCCAGTGCCGTGCCAGCTCCTGCTCTCTTTACCTCCCTCCCACCGTCTCTTCCTCTCCCTCTTCTTTTCTCTGTTTATCTTTTCTGTCCGTCACACATTGAGAGGAGAGCAGACACATCTGCTCCTACACTGCTGCGGAAGATAGGGCTCGGCGACATCCCTGGTCAGATTTAGCCGAGTGTCTGCGAGTGAGAACGAGAGAATGAGTGTGTTTTTCCTGTCTTTTTCTCTCCTTGACAACATTCTGTCAAACAATCGCCCTCTGCTTGGCTGTGCTTATGCTCTTTGTTGTTAGCTAGTAAATCAGGGAGTATTTATGATCTGCTATCCCTATTCTTAGCTTTTAATGACGGCACGTTTGCGGGTGAATTAAGGCAGGATTTTATTCACTAGGCTGCGGGCCAAAGTGAGGCCTCGGTCCCTATGCTTGTGAATGTTTTCCCTTCCCCACTCCTGCTTGGGTGGTAAATCATACTCATTGTCAGGCTGTGCTAAGTTAGTTTACGTCACTGGGGAGAGCAGGAAGCATTGGGCATAATTCTGTCCGTCACTTTAATTTATTGGATTGGTAGCTTTGTAATCTCCACCCAATAAATTGCAGGGGCTGACAGACAAGAATTTGGTTTTAAAGGAAACGTTCATCAAGATTTCGGACGGCTAATCCCCCCACCCCCCTTTCCTTTGAGTTTTATGCTCAAAAACCTCTCAGCAAACGTCGCTGTGCTGTGTTATTTCCTGTGCTATTTACAATTGCAGACACATTTTTGTCATGTTATCATTTACATGAAAAGAGTTGCTAGAAGTGGTCGAAAAAAAAGGGAAAGAAAACGACAGAGAAGAGGTTCAAGGACACAACCTTGCTAAGGGGTTATTATTTCAGGTGAGATATAAGGCTAACACAGGGCACTGCGGCGGCATCTGCTTTGCAGATAGAGCATTTGGGTTCCATTCCATGCCTGTGCATATAAATCAGACCAGGCATCTCAATGCTAGGCCTGACTTCTAGAGGCCAACAAATCTTTTACTTGAGATTAAGGCCTCAGTGGAGTCATCTATCTTTTGGTGATGGAGGAAAATATCAAAGCACTCTATGGGCAATACGGTTTCACTGAGTCAGGACTGATGTGTGCTAGAATGAGCAAAAGCCATGTGTAATGGTCTAACAAGTAATTATTCACATACACAAGTGAAATACATCCCACAAAGGGAATGAGTATGGTTACAAAGAAAAAGCTACAAAAAATGTACCCAAGTTTAACTGGAAACAATAATAGTTTCATATATTTAAACAATAAATAATGATAAAAATATATTGCATTTACTAATAATCAAAAGAATTACTACATCAATTTTAAAGAACCCATAATACTTAGTATTATTAGTAATATATTATTATATGTAAAGGATTGTCAGCTGCTTTGTGTCAACAACAAAGAGGGAAACCAGCAAAGCTGAGAATTATCCTTGCAAAACATACATATCTTCTAAAGTGAGGTTCTTCTTTGCAAGTTTACTAAAGGTGATGTACGGTTCACAAGATGCTGGATACAACTGTGTTTAGCATAAAAGGGAACATAGTCTGTAAAGACTTAAGAACAAACCATATTTCCACATAGCCTTTTGAGCATGCTACAATTTACATATCAAGTCACTAGCCCAATATGTAAACACATTCCATCAGATGTCGCCATCGCAGCCAATGACAGCCAATTCATTTTGCTCATGGCTCACACACTGAGTAGCATTAGACAAAGAGAACGAGGCCTGAAAGAGACATCTCATGTCATCTCTCTAGAGAGATAATGGAATTGTTATACACCCTTGATCACAGACAGTCTCACGGCATCTTGATCTGTTTTCCACTCATTCTCTGTCTCGGCACTCTTAAAGTCTCTCTATCGCGCAAACACAGCGCACGAGTAAAAATTCCAGCACACTTCACTGCGATAGCTCCTCTTCTCTTTCAGGGTTTCATCTCAATAGCTTTTTTATCTGAGCACTTCAATTTGCAAGCCTAGCTGGAAGGCAGCTCCTCCTGATATGTTAATTGCAGGGTACTTAAGCGCTAAAAGATTAACATAAAACCCTTTGGAAACAAGCTAATAGTTTATGATAATTTGTGCATGGCCTTTGTCTGTCTATCATTACATTGCCTCTAGCGGTAATTTTATCAAGGGGTTGTAAAATATCATTTAAACAAGTTCACTTTCAGATAATTAATAGTAGAAACTGTATTATTCAATTGAGCCACATTGGCACTATTAACAATATGGCAACTAAGCTATAATTAAAGTATTTTATTTTATTAACCTATTCATAACGTTGTGCAAATGATGACACAAAGAGGTTTTTTTTTTCTTCCTGCTTAAACACTGTCACCGAGGCAATTACTGGAGTCAGGGCTGTCTCCTCTGTTAGTTGAGTTGATTGGAGCTTTTCAATTATCAGGTTGGTTTGCAAAGCTCCTGCATGAAGGGTTGAGGCATACTTACCAGCACAAGTAAAATGCTGAAGTCACAAATAAAAGTTTGATGAGATTTGAAAATGCAGACATAGGTTTTAAAGCACAACTTTAATCTGTCTGGGATGATGTGCGAAGAGGAAACAGATCACCAGTGAATAGGTTCACTAAGAGTCATCAAGGTACTCAAAAACTGCAAGAACATTTCACTGTGGGACTAATGGCATATGGCTTGTATTTGAAAATCTTAAGCAGTAACATATAAAGACTATGTTACAATTATGCATGATGCACATTCTCTGTACCTGTGAGTAAATATGTGTGCCTGATAGACACACTGGCCCTTTATAGACATGCATGTGCACACATGCATACACAGACCTGGACACAGACACACCACTCCTCTCATGAATAATACAAAAACTCCTTTCACCAAACAGCTCAAATAGCTATTCATTCATCTGCATACCTGCATCCCTGCAAAATGACTGGCCCTCCATTACCACTGGAAAAAAAAAGAAAGAAAGAAGGAAAGAAATGTTCCCCAAACAATTTGCCTCAAAATGAGACAGGAATGATTCTGTTCTTTTCAATGACAGAGACAGGCCCCTGCGCATAATGATGTTAGCGTAATGGGGTGACAGATAGACTGGGAGACCATGACATTAGCATGAGAAACGCACCAGTGAGCAACCGCTCAACTGTGGTCTCAGAGGGCTCTCAGACATACACTCTGAACATCGTTTGTCTCACAGCCCTACGAGCCTGACAAATGAAGACATGCCACATTTTATGTCAAGCAATATACCATTCCACTTTAGCAAATGCATGACTTAATGACAGCGGGAAACCCATCTCTGCCTTATGCAGAGCCACTATCTCGTCTTATTAGTGAGGAATAACCTTTTTGAAGGTTGGACGATTGAAATGGGGGACAGAGTCTGCCCCTTACAGACATGAAGTAAGTGTATTTAACAAAAAAAAGAAAGAAAATAAAGCTTAAATAGTGAGAAGTTATAACCAACAAGACCTATTTCACCAAGCTACATTCTGAGTGATTTAAGCATATTTAATCCTATTTCCAGGCTTAGTAAACCTAAATCACATATAATATTATATTTGGTACTTAAGGCTTTTGTGATATGCTCAGAATTACCCAAATCATCTTATAATATTGCATAGTTTAAAAAAACTGCCAGGAAAAGTCTGGAATAAAACCTCATGATAAAATAATACTCATAATGATGTTTGGGTGAAATGGGCTGCCATCCCATCCATTCAATATTTTTCAATTATTGTAACTTACTGCCTTTTTTCCAAAAGAGCTCTGTTATCCACTCTCAATATTTAAGCTTATATATATAGGTGATGGATATAGGTGATGATCCCTCCTATATATAGATAGAGGGAGTTGCTATCTAAGAAGGTTGCTTCCCCTAGACTGCCCTGCAAATATCTGACTTCCAAAGATCTGATCTCATTAATGGATATTAGAAACACAAATGCCTGATCGGAAATGCTGATTGTTTGGTCTTTGATGACTGTGGTTAATACATTTTCTAAGATATTTGGTTTTTGAGGCTTGTTTAATTCTTAAGTGTTATAATGTTTTATAGTTATTTTTCTGGTATGTATATGTTATTTTTCATATGGTGTTATGGTGTGTAATTTCTGCTATCTAAGCTGCTGGGATGCTCATGGAACAGATATTTTAAATAGGGCTTTTAAAATTTTAACGTAAATAATTGCTTTCTTGAATACAACTGTACCAACTCGGAACCTTCCTATTCATGGGTTTCTGGTACGCCCGTAAAGATGACACACACAGACACACGCGCCAACAATAAGAGCAATGGAAGATAATGTGTTACCTGGCCAATTGTTAAGAACACACACAACCAAACATGTGTGTGCTGCACTATCTCCCTGCGCGTAGGCAGGTGAGGTGTGTTCCTCATAACTGTCTCACATTCCTGTGTGTACACCATAAAATGTATTTTGCTCCAATATTTCTAGGTCATCCTGTCCAGGATGTGCCCCGTCTCTCGCCTGCTAATTGCTGAGAAAGGCGCTAACCCTTCACAACTCTGAAATTAACTAAGCACTACAGAATTAATTAATTTTTAAGTTGCCTCATCTGCATACAATACTTTGTTTTCATGTTCCTACAATAAAAATAATTACATTTTAAGAAGATGAATTTCACATTGTTGCAAGAAACTATTACTTTATAATATATATTTCATGTTTTTACAATAATAAGTCCCAATTTTTTTTAATCTTGGTCAAATTCAATAAAAAAAACATATTACAAATCAATCTTGGTTTATTTAGCTCAAAATGGGAGTTTACTTTACAGCATATGACAATGTATGTTACAATGCCAGAACATTCAGAAAATAAATAAACAAATAAAAACAAAACATGTGTACAGGAGTACGAGTGGAGACCAGGCAGGAGAATGGGAACATCCGCGACAGATCACCACTCCACTGCGGTGGCAACACAGAGATGTAAGCATCCACTCATGCCCAGACTCACTCCCAGGGAAAGTTTAGAGTGGCTAAAGAGCCTAACCACATACACCAATGTGTTTTTTTTTTCTTTAGTTATTTTTAGGTGTGTTTTTGAGCTCATATCTCAATGTTTTTCTTTATTTCAAATATAGTCTGACTCACCTTGGACTCAGTGGTATAAAACTCCAGTTTGGATTTTGAATTTCAAATATCTGCAGATCCAGTTGATGGTATCTTCTCAGACGATGGTAGTTGACCAATCAGAGGAGACTGAGCTATTCTGTCAACTATCTAATTTCTGTTTATGCACAAAATACAATGAAATGCAGAGAAAAATAATATCTTTCTACAAGGGCTTGACAGGCATGAAAAAAAGTTATGTTAGATATTACTCTGGTGCTTCATGTCACAAATTTAAAACCTCAACTCAAGGCACAAAAGTTATAATCATATATTTGATTTACAGTATAAAAAGATGGTCTCAGGATTTCCAGTTAAACTGTATGTTTTTTTTTCCTACATGGCCTTTACTGGTTTGTATAACCATCAGCGCTAAAGACTAACAAATTCTTAATGGAAATATAAAAGTATCTCACAGCAAAGCAAATTTAATCATGTGTTTACAAGAAATGAAAAACAGCATGTGACACACTGTCAAATTCTAGATGCTGTAGACATGAGCCGCAGCCTAAAAATGGTTGCACTATGACAGTTCTGCCGTCCAAAGCACAACACTGTGGAAAGGTGAATGCCTCTTGTAAACATTTATCTTTCCTGTGAGTGTGTGTCTGTGTGTGTGGTATGGCTTGGCGACAGGAGCTTCTCTGAGGCTTTATCTACGGCATGACAAGGCAACCTGTAATATATGAGCATCTGGTGCTCCTCTTCAAACACAGCCTTATCGCACGCCAAACATTCCCCGAGGTCAGAGTATAGCGAGAGTGGCTGAGACCAGACAAGACCTCACACCGACTCTCCTCATCCTATCCAACCTGTGAGTTAAAAAAGCTGGAAACGGTCAATCAAAGTGCATGTGTGTGTTTACAGTCAGTGTTCATCTGAGAGCAACAGTGTCACATACAATGATGGAAATCATCTGCTCTGAGTCTTTCTTGCATCTTCCCCAAATCAAGGCAAGGGTTAAAGGGATGCAAACTGTCTTTGTACATTAGCTTATACATGTCTGTTTACACTAAAACTTTACACCCATTACTTGTGTTTCTGAGAATCGGTCCTATATTAGTCTGTATTTCGTCATGGCAATCATTAGAGGACTGATTGATGCTTGTTATGAAATCTAATGTGATCAATGGGTGTTCCCAAGTTCTTAGTCAATCATGAAGGAACTATATACGGCAGAATTTGTCTATCAATAAAAAATCTATAAGACAATGTATACATTATCTGAAGTACTGGAAGATCCCCAGCCCTCAGCATTTTTTAACAAAATCACCCTGGTGGAGCTGAAAAGTGTGAAAAGTGTATGAAAAGCATAGCAGTTTCATTCCTTTCTCTGTTCTCTATACTTGGCTCGGCCCGCTGCCTTCAGCCAGCCTATGGGGGGGATGTAGACATGCCGCTCTCTGGGGCCTGTACATACGGCCTGTGCCTCACTTCAAAGAAAGGGCATAAGGGCAGTCTTCACCCCCCTCCCAACCCAGACCTATTCAGCTCACAGCTGATTCCTCCATGTGTGTCTGAGTGTTTATGTGTGTCTCACTTTGACTCTCTCTGGGCCCCTCTAGCTTTCATTTCAGACTGCTTTCTATCCTCTTTTATTGTTTCTTTTTTATGGAGGATGGATAAAGGAGGACATGGAAGTAGACCCCATGGATTGTGTGTGGGTTTGTGCATCCTTCTTTGATGTCTGATAATGAAGGGCAACACTGTGCAAATGTCTAAAAACGTTGTTGCACAAGCCCTCATTGTGACTCACAGCTTAAAGGAGAACTTCGCTTTTTTTTAACCTGGGGTCTGTTGTCATCTTTCCTTCCATACATGTGAGTGATGTAG
>JBAMHV010000017.1:14971308-15007369 GCA_037177535.1 Pseudomugil gertrudae
CAGCTGGGATTGGCTCCAGCCCCCCCGCGACCCCGCTCTGGGATAAAGCGGTTGAAAATGGATGGATGGATGGATTTACTTCTGCATACAGTTGTATGTAAAACTTTCAGAAGTTTTGTGGTCTGGTTAAATAAAATAGGAAATTAAATTTCCCTTCAGTCAAAGGTAAGACAACTTTATATACACTTTAAATAATATTAGCTTCCTGGTTTTTAGTGAATTTTTGATGGACTTAGAAAGCAAAAGTTTTTTTAGGAATGTCTCATAAATCTTCAAATCAAGATTTTGTGATGGTCCTAAAAAAAACAATTAAAAAAAACAATGAGAAATTAAAAAGACACACTTACAAATTTAAAACACAACGCATTAGAAAACAATTGAAAATGAACATTTAAATAAACATAAACTTATAAACAAATTAAAAAGAACAAAACACACCAAAAAATACTATATTACTGTGATGATAGAAGTACCAGATAGAAGTACCAGTGGGCAACATGAGAAATTGCTGATTAGATGACAGCGGTGGCATCCTATTAGTAATTTCTAATGTTGCCCACTAGTGTCTTCATTAACACATTTATGTGTTTTAATTTGCTGTTGTGTTATTTAAGCTGTAGTTTGTGATTATACCCTTGTGGCCACCATCAGAACTGTTTCTAACTGTAATTAAGTATTTTTTTGTCTGCCAAAACAGCTCTGTCTTGAAAATAAGACTATAGTTGACTACATGTATAAACTAGAAAATCATTCTGAGAGCGCAGACCTCCTCCAAGCAGCACCATAATTCTGTAAGACGGCATGTCGTCACAATGACGTGTTTGCCACGGCAACCGATGTCACCATGTTTAACTAGCGGAAAACAGCACGTCTGTCTCATTCAATTATATGTGGTTGGCTCACTGTAGGTGATTAATATAAACAAAACAAGGAAAGGCAAGGCAAGTTTATTTATATAGCACCTTTCATGTACAGGACAGCTCAAAGTGCTTTACATTATAGAGCAAATATTATGGCTACTATAACTGTGTAAACACTGTTAAGTGTACCTGTCCCTGTTTCTAAACTAACGTTAGTGGGTATGGGACACGTAAGGGAAATTAACAGTGGACCACTATACTGTGCTGCTGATAGCGCTTGTGCAACGGTAGCCTATCCTAATATGCAACAACTTATTCAGAGTTCATTCAGATTTTTTACAGAGTTCAAGAAGCATAAAAAGGAAGCGAGGTTAAAAGAGAATCTTGTTCGTTGTTTATGGTGCTCTGAATGCAACCGCTAACAGTTAGCTAACACCTAGCCTAAATACACCCGATCTGACTCGTTATAATTAAAAGGTCTTCGTTGAAATGGGTACTTTGCAGTCCTAATGTTATTAAGTGCATATATTATGTATAGAATATCACTGAATGTGCACGTACCGCTTGTAAAATGAAGGTCACAAACGTTTTTATAGTTGGACTTTGGTTCCCACAACTTTCCAACATTATTCCGTCCGCTCGTACTTGGCATCTGTTGATGGCCCAAAGCCACTTGTCATCCTGACTCCACTTAAGGGTATAAGGTGGAACTTAAACCCCTTGTTTTGGTTTATTTTAATTGGCTGTGCAGCCGACCACACAACAATATTTCGGCATGTCTCCTCCATAATATAGCTGGGGTCGTTTCACCCACGCTAACCAAAGCTTTGTTGGTATTGGTGAAGTCAAAATGTCCCGGATGTCCATCTAACATGTTTCTGAAAATTTCAGAATACAGGATCTTTTTCCAGATCCAGAATAATTTGTTCCCAGTGACACTCTCAACTTATCCTGAAAATTTCATTAAAATCCGTCCATGATTTTTTGACAAACAACAAACAAACAGACAAATCCGGCAAAAACATAACCTCCTTGGCGGTTAATCAATAACAAAATATCTGAATATACCTCTGGGTATTAAAATTAACATTTTAAAGGTCTAAAAACATTTCTCTGACAGTCACCACACATGCCCCGTTTCCACCAATGGCTGAAGCATAGGACGGACCAGTACATAATATCTTGTGTTTTTACAGTAAATAGTGGGGAAGGATTCCAGAGTATCTGATCCAAGCCTTCCTACTTTTTTTTTCTTTTTTTTTGATTTTCTCTTTTGGGGTTCATTTTTATCAATCTTATACCAAAAAGGTGGAGCTTGAAACACTGCAATCCACTGACTTCCTGATTGATCAACTGAAAAGAATAGTTACTTCCAACGTGACATGACAGCAAAAACTATGCAGTAACAGAGTTGTGTTTAAATATATCATGGACTTGTTTTTTTATCATTTTAAGCCAAATGCAGAGAAAAAAGAACACAAACTGCTGGATACCCCCTACAATCTTATTGTGCTAATTTAATATAAAGGCGGGGCAGATTTGAGCACATTGTTTATTTACTTTATTTGTTCAATACGTATGCATTTAAAAAGAAGCCAAACAACCTTTTTTGCTTCCCAAAATCTTTTCTTTTTTAGTGCTATTAAAAAAAGCACATTTATACAAATACACACTACCATTGAGAGAGCATAGTCTTGCTTTGTCAGTGGTTTTCTGTCATTACCAGCTTTGATAATACCTAATACTGTCCTCAACAAAACCCCTTCCAGGATGGGTTTATTTCCACAGCTCTCTGCAGCTCATTGGTTGGGGCTTCTACTTCTAATCACCTTTCATTACAGCTTTTTGATCCCCAGCTTCCCTTTGTACACTGCACTTCATCATCTTTATTTTCCACTCTAATTGCATGTGAAAGATGCCCCCTTTGATTCTGCTTGCATGCCAAAGTGCTATCAGGGAGAGAGTGTCGAAACGTGTCATGTGTGTCTGTCTGCTAGGAGGATGAGGGAGCCGCATATTCACCTGCTGAGGACAAACCCGTTTCTCCCCAAAGATATGACGCATCTATCACCAGCTCACAGAATATCAACGCTATCTGTCAACATAATAGCAAAGAGTTGGGAGTGGTGGGGGTGGTGGTGGGGTAACAGGACTGGAGAGGGGAGGGGTGGAAAGGAAAAACATGCTTTGATTGCACTCTTATAGTGAAACACTCAGATGTGTTTGTGTATGTGTTTCATTTTCCGAACAACGTGACCCTGATGAACTAGTCTTGTCAAGTGTGGCTTGTTTTAACCCATTCCTTTCTGTCTCTTGTCAAAATTTAAAATGAAAAATTACTGCTTTTTTTTCCATACCTTCTCCCCCCCCACCCAAATGCCATCATTTGTTGTCGTTCTGTGGAGGTTGTGTACCCACCATGTTAGGGTTGTTCTCTGTCAGTGCATAACCTTTTCAATATGATGTTGCTAAGACCTTTTGGTGGCCATTGTACAGGTTGAGACTAGCTTCTTGTCTGCCACTTTTCACCGGGGTTGTTCTTCAGGAACGCAAATTCCCTTCGTAGGAGGAAAATATATATAGGACAAGAGCAAATTAGACAATGGTAGCTTATTGTTAGTTCAATGCTAAGCTAGTGTTATAGGATGAAGGGCCTTTAACAGGAGAGACACAAAGAGACTTCACTCTGACAGAATCAAATCAGGTGTTGTCCTAACACATTACAACTGACTTAAGCCCTATCCTCCCTCCCAGTTAAGTCTCAGTCACTCAGAATCAAAATAACTGAGGAGACAAGGAAAGAAAGTGAGACAGAGAGGAAAGATTAGGAGATGGTAGGGAAAGAAACCGCACATCCTTTTCTGAGTGTAATGGAAGACTACTTCCGGCTCCAATTTCGGCATATGCCAGGGCGAGCCGCAGAAAGATAAATGAGCTCTCCAGCACCAGGAGAAAACTGATTCTTCATGTGGCATGGCACTATTTACAGACATTAAGAATGATAATATCAATCAGCAAGCTGTCAGCAACCCAAGTGGGCTGTACGGAGAACAAAGACGCCACTGTCTCTCCTTTGATACGTTTACAAGGAGATGTTGATGTACCTGCCATTCAGGTGCAAATAATGTCATCGCTACATGCCTGGATCAGACTGTGCTGCTGCACCTTGGTGATGAGTAAAACTGCCCTGAGCCCTTTCCCATAGTTTGGAAAAATAAACCTGATGGGTTAATGAGCTAGCAATCACCACAACAAGAGGAGCGGCAGAGCACCGACATGTCTGCACTCACCATCTTTCCTGTGAAATATAGCTAAGGGTAACAGATTTTTTTCTCTACCTTTAGTGGTGATGAGTAGGAGAAAACACATGGCAATGGCATCAGGGAAGCGTCTGTGTAATTACTTCTGGCCATCTTTCAAACCTTTCTCTCTCAGGAAAGAAATGTGTGACAACATATGACAAGAAAGCCAACAGGCTTTCCATACAGAATAATGGAATCCATCATCACCGAGGCAGACACACCTGTCTGGCTTTGAGAACAATGCCACACTGCCTATTTATTAGGTGCCAGAAAAGTTTATGTTTGTGCTGTGACAGTGACAGCAACTTGATCCTTTTCATTTTTGGAAGGGGGATCTCAAGCTTTGGGGAAAGAAGGCAGGAGGAGGGGAAAGTCTGACTCATATTTTTTTCTCTCGGTGGTGCACAGTGACTTTTCTTTCTTCCTGATAGCTGTCTGCTAAAGAGTCAGAAGACAAATAACAAAGACTGTCATTCTCCAGGAGGCTTTCACTAATTTTTTTTTTTCCCAACCAGGAAAAGATGCACATCATATCCGTCTGACACTTCAAGTTCATCTTATTCTTTCACCAACTTTCAAGATATGGAGTTCTGTAACAAATCAGGGAGTGACTTAATTATCTAGGATAGTTTGACAACGGCATCCTGCATGAATGTAACCAGAAACCAGAATGGTTCAAATGATTAAACAACTGTGCTTCCTGCAAACATCCAGTGCTGTTTGGGAAAACTGCTTGTCAAATAGTAGCTGCACATTCTTTCAACTTAGCATTTTCAATGTCGTTATTGCATTTCTGTTTTTAAAAGGGACAAAGGTGGAGACTAAAGCATCAAAATACACCATAAAATTAGATTGAAACATATGGAGTACCATTGATCTGTTGCTGCTCAGTGGGCTCTCCCTTCAGTCTGACTATGAGCCAGCTGAGTTGACATGCTCCTTTACTGTCCTTAGTGCTGGCTGCCATCTTAACAGTTAATAATTAGGTTCCCTCCTGCCACAAAACAGAGTGCCATGGTGACAAAAGCCAATGGCAACCAAGGTGGCGCCTTGGCTGCCACATTATAAATAGACTGACCGAATGATTAATGAGAGGGGCCACTGAGCTGGAGCAGTAATCTCACACACAGACAAAAGCTGCCTGCACAGCTGCCTGCACACAATAAAAAATTCAAACCCAACAAGACAAGCCCTGTCCTCAGATGGAAACAAGAACTGAGGAAGTGGGGCTGCAAAGTGGAAACACGGCATTTAAATTACCGAATTTCAAGCGACAGTTTATGAAGACTTTATTTAACCTCTAAGCCCGTTTGGGGGAATCCTCGTTAACATTTTGACACGCTCAGCTGAATCACAAGGTTGGACCGGGTCCAAATGCAGGGTCCCTTCCAAAGTAGGGACGAGCAAAGTCTTTTGTGATGATTGTGAAATGCAGAGATGCGGGGGAATTAGAAAAGTACCGCAGCATTTTCCTAATGATGTGAACCTGTTCTCTCATATGGCAATAAAACCTTTCTGATTCTGATTCTGATTCTGAAAAGAACACAACAGGGTAAAGACAGACTTTTGTCTTATGAGCCATGTTAAAATGGAAATGGTTTAAAAGAGATCCGTTTGCCAAATAAAAGTTGGCAAAAGAGTGTAATCCTCAAATCCACATAGAAATGGCCACTTATTTTCTACAGCGCAATATTGTGCATAATATTTGAGTTAGAATTTGATACCAGATACTCTCTAGCTCACAAAAGAAACCATAATCACAGCCTTAAAATGATTTAAAAGCACATTGATGTCACTTTTGGCATAGTAGAACCGTTATTTGTTTAATTTGACATTGTTTCTGCTTGTTTCTATTTTGTATTACAGCTCTGAGTTTTGCCAGTGGATAAAATTTCCCCTCTTTCCATTTTTATGCCTCTCCACATGAATATGTGCTGAGCATCTTTATCGTTAATGTTACCTTTTACCATGTTCAAATCACACCCATTAAAGGAGGCATGTGCAATCACCCAAAAGATGACAGCAGATGGGTATAGCAACAGTGAAAACAGTAGCAAATATTTCTTCTTTTTTTTTCTTTCTTGAGAGAAAGTTTCACAAACAAACATGGAGGATCTTTTTATATACTAGGTAACAATTATTGTGAATATTTGGATGTACTGTTGCTTCAAGCAGGTTTTTTTCCCATTTCATCTACCTTATTCTTGCCCACAATTTTGCTCTGCTCAACTGGCAGGGCTCTCAGTCGTCACAACATCTCCTTTTAATGCCCCTGACAGGGGGTTATTTGCTCCCATATATGTTTTCTCTCCAATTACACCATGGCAGGCTAGAGGCTGCCAAGCTATGCCACTCAGATGCTGATGGTGACCTCTGTAACTAGTCCTTCCTGCTTCTGCACTATATTTTTAATCTTTTTTAGATTCTATTAGAGAAGAGCACTCTCTCATTTTTTTGTCCTTGGTTGAAAGTGTTGTTTAACATTTGACAAGCACCACAATGCGAGCAACTATTTGGTATTGGTCGGGAGTATGGGACTTCTTATTTTTCCCCCCAACTCACATGAGTGGATGCAGCATGCAACTTATGTGACATCAACATTTTAAAGAAATACTATATTATCGTATTTCTATACACACACTGCTATATAAAAGTATAGTAGCTGTGTGTGTTTGTGCATATTGTTGAAAAAAGCTATTTCTATTAATGACACACACACACACATATTCATAACTATGTCTGAATGTTTCATTTTTCATAATTAAGTCAAAGGACAACAGTAATCTACACCAAAAAGCATTAATTATTCTAATTTGTTTGATTGTTTGTGGCTGTTCAAAGAAGATGTGAAATGATATCAAGGGACTACTATCTCAAATATACAAGTTGCATACCCTCTGAATCAATAAAGCAAAACAGACAGCATTTGTGAGCATAGCTTTAAGCTAAGTGGGATGCCAAATGCAAAGGCTGCCATTGATACCACAATGAAAAATGCATGATTTCAGGGGAGCAGCCTTTTATCTACAAGGCAAGATCAATAGTGGGAAGGGGTTATGGAATCAAAGTTGTTTTGCTGGTGCAGTAGTCAACTGACACTCTTAAAAACATCTAAAAACAATTTGAGGGAACAAAGTATTTTAACAGACAATTGGATAGTCAGGTAAAGTTCTGTGGGTTGCTAAACTTTCTTTTCACATTCAGTGAAGCAATATCAAACACTGAGTGTACAGGGCAACAGAAGTCAGATTTGTTTACCAGTGATGAGCTCCACGCCGACTCGGTGACAAAACTCTTTGTTTTTCACCCTGAACAAGAATGAATTAAAATTAAAAAAAGAAAAGAAAATCAACAGACACTGCAGTTGCCTTTCTTTTAATGGAAAGACGTCATGCTCTACTTCTGTTCTTCAAAAATATCTTTAATCATCCATTAAGCACTACTGCAGAGCAGACAAAGAAATGATTAAATATAAACTGCGGTGAAGGAAGAACTGCCAGGTTGTAGCTGACTAAAAGTAGCAAATGATTACAAACCTTATCAGGTACAGAGGATCTGACAGAGAGGTGTAGATCAAGAGTGAAAGTACTATCTTTGAATTAAAATAATGCATCATTATAGTTCTGATCAAAGAGCTTTCCTTTTTTAATCAAATATATACAGGATACTATTAAGAAATCCAGCTGACACATTTAATTTATTATCATTTTTGTTTACTTAAAAAAAGCTATTACAACATTGCAATTTACCTATGGGATTAAAAAGTATTTACATTTCAATTTCTTTTGATGATATTCTCACTCAAAGTAGAGAAGGAGTTTAGGAGCAATCTATTTCTTTACTAAATATAATCCTGTTTGCCAGGTGTTCAAATTAACTGGGTAAACTGACTCACATCCATTTCATGCACAGAAGCGGGGCCCTGTTTTTCATTATTGAAACACGTTAAAGGTCTGGAGTTATATTCAAACTCTGGTATGTTCATTTAGATACTGTTGTTGTAAGGAACGCTCAGTAAAAAAAAGATAATCATATGGCTACAAAAACAAGACAAATCCATCAGACAGAGATCAAATCGAGTTCGTCCATTCTGAGAAAAACTGGAAATGCTCATTTATTTATGGGCAGATAGCATTTAGATCAACCTCTCCCAGAGTATATATTATATATATATAAAGGAATATTATATATAAAAAAGGAATTTAAAGAATAATTTTATTAAATCATGATCAAAAGCATAAATCATTTTGTGAAATCTGGAGGCAGTTTGACACGGTTATCCAAAACTTACAGTAGTACAGGGTCAGTAGTACTTATTGATGTAACAGCTGAGTATTATGAATTTGATTTTACTTCCAACACATAAACAGATAGATAAAAAAAAACAGTCTAAGTCTGACTGGATTTGATATACTAAAGAAATAATCAAAAGCTAAGAACTATTAGATTGAAGATATGGTAAAGCCTTGCAGAGGAAGAAATACTGTGTAAATGGACAAATTAAGATGACTACTATTATATAAATGTGCGTAATTACACTCAACCTCTCAGGAAAAGAAGATTATTTAGTGTCTAGATTATTAAAATAATTGGAATTTTATTCTATTTGAGTAAGAATCTAAAGTAGCAAAAATGGTGTTTCATTCATGTTACAATTCATAGTTTTAGAAGAAATACTTCCATTACAGGACTAAAATAAAACTTGTGACCCACTATCTGAACACCGATTTCAACATGAGACTGACAAAGCTAATTATTCTGTAACTCAAGCCGTGCTTCTGTAGTGACCTTCGCCCTGTGAGTGGACTGAGGAAGAGCCAGCAGCTTTCAACAGAGGATTGGACCTGTCTGGTCTCAGAATGTGACAGGAGATGGACAGAGGAGAGAGACAAAAAAGTCACAGAGGAGAAATAGAGACACAAGAGGGTGAGGCATTAAGGGGGGGAAAGATGACACAAAGAGGGAGGGAAACATGAGAGAGAGAGAGGGAATGAAAGTGAGAGACAATGACTGACAGACAGTAGATACATCACAGGTAAAAAGCGAATGCTAGCCACAGAGGGACCTGGTGAGAAAGCTAACAGATAGCAATCTGAGTTTTCACTCTGCGCCACAGCTAACAGCTAGCAGCTACCCTGTCACCGCTGCCTAAACAAGCCCAGTGTTTTCATCTCCATATACACAACGCGGCACTCTGTCTTTTCTTCTGATGGAGATAAGATGTATAAATTATGAGCAGCTGACAAAGTCTACTCCAGCGCCCCTGGCGTCTCATCAATCACTAGCCTATGTGTCAGCAGGTAACTGACGTGGGCCCCGGAGGCACAGCCCCCTCTTTAGCTGTGCGAGTCTTTCTGTGTGCAAAAATGTGCATTTGCTTCTATGCAATAGAGTTTTTGTACAGGCCTGAGTATCTTGTCTGTGCATACAGGATGAGAGGCTGTGTGAACAGCTGATTCAGTCTTTACTCTGTGCTGTAAATGAACAAAAGAAGGGAAAAATATTCAACTAGCACACACAGGCCTGAGTATATGCAAACTTAGGATTTCACTGTTGTACCTTGAGGTTATCTGATGTGTAGATACACTCCAAAGAGAATCCTAAATGCCAGGCAGATGGAGAGATCACAAATCAGTAATAAACCATAAACTAGGAGTGAAACTTGGGTTCGGTCTGCTGGGTGGAGCACTGGAGGCCTCTAAAAACCAGTTTAGAGGGGTTATTAGCATTGATTAGTAATTTTCCATGAACTTCAGTTTTGACCTGATTGTGGTTGTATATGACAGAGTTACACAAACATATTTATACTGCCTTATTCTGAAATTCCATTTCAATCACAGACATTAAAAGGCAACCGTGGCGTGTTTAACACATCACTGATAAAGTAAGCAACATAATTATAGTGTGTGTCAGCACAACAACATAATTACAAGATGTCAGTGTCAGATTTCATTTATTCTTCGTTTCAGGAAATAGTTTTTCACCACTGATGTTTATCAGGGTTAAAACTGGTTAAATTCTGAAATTTCAAGCTGTAGAGTCCAAACAAAGCTCTTCACCCTAACCATTAATAACGAAAAATACTATGAAACCGACAAGTAAATGACAACATTGGATTTTATACTTTGGATCATAGCCACTGCATTTTATGTTCTTAAAGCTACAAGAGTATTTCTAAAACAGCCTGGTAATACTGAATTTCATTCAAGAACAGTTTATGAGTGGGAAAATATTCTGCACTTGGTTTCTTTTGGTCTGAGCTGTTGTACATCCTTGAAACCACATCACTGCAAAATTACACAATGTGCAGACGGCCCAGAGCAGGTAGCTTTTGCTCGCACTAGCAATATCGATCTGCTGTCTTGAAGAGAAGTTCAAGAAAGAAAGAGGAAAGCAGAAAATTCTGACTCCCTGTGGGGACAGGAGAAACAGCTCATCTCAGCACCAAAGAGAGGGAGGGCTGTCATGTTTTGTGTGATGAGCTGAAAGACTAGAAGCGGCCTGGAGCAGTAGCATATTCCATCCCCGAAAACAAACTTCCAAAAACAAACGGTTCCACCCCGCAGAGAAGGAGATGGGACAGTAAGACAAGACGGAAGGGCAGACAGGTGTCAGAAAAGGCTGACATCTATGACAGAGGGCACAATGAGACAAGCTGCTAGAGAGGAAAGGATGAGCTGAGACGTCACGAAAGGAACATCACAGCTGTATTCGTCTTCTTTTTGCCCTGCTGGTTTGGTTTGTATTGCAGGTTAAGACTTTCATAGAATTTTCATCAGACTGACGTCTCATGATTTATATACCATGAACTATTAGAATTAGTTATTGCAGTATCAATGATGCTATTGTTTTTAGACGTGGTCAGGTCCTCAGACACTTTGAAAACCCCTCTGCAGAGAATAGATGTCCGGAAAACAGCTGACAAAAGCACTCTATCGTCCTGAAATCTGATGAGTCTGACAGGATGCGAGTGCATCTGATCCTCTGCTGTCTCAATATTTCCTCATGGGGGAAGAGATAGGATGGACAGACATCATGCTTTTAGCACAGGTGTGATGAAAGTTGGAGCTGTCGCGGCTAGGCCCGGCAGCTCGGATTACTCCCGAACACGTTTGGTGATGGACACTGGCAGTTGGCAAGCAAAAAAGCTGAGAAGCGATGCCCATTTCACTACCCATCTACCTGCTGCTTAGAAGCATATTAAATGTCCAGCCTGTAGGTTACAGATGTAGGTCTTAACAAGATAAAAGAGAGATCTTAGAGAACAGGACAAAATGAGGTGATGCTACAAGGTCAATGCTGTCAGTTTGACATTGCTGGCACTTCCGCAGGCTTTTTATCACACCAAGGTAAAAAAAGAACAGCCAAGAACAGTAATGAAGAAGAAAAGAGATCTATCGTCTGTCAGAATGGCTGTCTGTGCCACCACCCACAGTACAACGTTTCTTGTATTCACTTAATCAGACCTGATGAAATGACAAACCTTTGTTCCACACTGTCTGGAGAAGTTATCCTTGAAATAAAATATGTGTTACTAATCATGTCTTGCATTGCATCTCGCAGGATATCTTATTACAGACCTTTACAGCTCATTGGCTCTGATTCACTTTCTTAAGTACGGTACAGTACAAGTCAGAACTATTCTGGGAAGAGGCATTATAAATGTGTCAGCTTCCAGCCAAACGCCAGCTGCAAATAGAAAGCAAATGAAGTTGTCAGAGGTTATAACACTTTTGATAAACACTGAAAGATGCACTTAAAGTTACTTTTTTTGCCAAATAACACTTTCAGATATTATATTTTTAATAACAGGTTTCAGAAAATAGAAGTTTGCACCTTTGCTAAGCTATCACAACAACACCATCAAAGAAAGTTAACAATTTGTGTTCTTGTGAGAGCAGTTTTACCCCATTTCAGTGCCTGCTGGTACCATGTACCAAAGCCAGTCTTTCACAGCCTACTCCCACCAATGATTAAAAAATAAAAACAAAATCTTTTCAAGAATCACTTGACCTATAAAGCATTGCAGTGACCTCCAGGTGCCCGATGTCCCCACACATTTCCACTGCTGATTGAGCAAGTCTCCTCTCATTTTTTGTCTCAACTTAAATTCCTCAGCTCCCCCCTTTTACCCTGTTGATCCCACTGTTGCATGGTACTGCTCCCATTCAGAAAAAAACCCTCCATGGGTCAGAGGGAATGAGTGGAACCTACTAATACAGTAGTCCAATCTGCATTGGATGTAGAGGCACATTCCAACCTACTTCAGGACTTCAGAAGAATGTGATACAAGCAGGTTAGGGACTGCATCATTTCCATGTGACAAGTCCTCTTAATTTCTTTTATTTGTTTGCTTTATAACATTATAAACATTATTTTACACACAAACAAAATACACAAAATATCATAAAATATTGTTTTTAAAGCAAATATCTACGCTTTATGTTGCATCTTAAGTCAATTTGTTTATGTCTTTCATAAAGTATTGCTGCTGATATTACTGAATTGCATCTCTGTCTCTGTCAGTAGGGTGTGAGATTCCTGACAAGTCAAGCATTTTATGCGCCAGAATTGACTGCTTAATCCCATAATAAACTGCCCTTTTTGACTCTCAGGTGGAAAGGGTGCACATCAAGGCCTGGTTTCCTTCAGCCTATAGTCCTCATCCTAACTTAGCCTCTAACCTAAACATGCTCAAGCCCTCATCATTGGCCTCTTCTGCCCCACCTGAGCTGTCTACCCACCAGCATGCATAAGCTACAAAGCTGGAGGTGTCAAGACTACCTGTCTCAACAGCACCCCCCCTGCCTGACCTGCAGATAGCCCTGAGGGACATTAATTATAGAGTAGTCTGACTTGTTGAGAGGAAAGAGACAGACAAGGAGAGACACAGAGAGTGAAAGATAGAGAGAGAGCAGAAAAAGATAAATGCAGAGATGTTGTTACAGAGGCTGTCACCTCCTAATCATGTCATCCTGTGGCACGAAGGAAAAGCTGAAGCTAAACTCTATCAGGTTTCTCATTCACCTCTATGCATGGGTTGTTGGTGATGGGGCAATGCAAACTAGTACCACTTTTATATTTTAAAATGACAAAGAAAATTACAATCCCAGTGAAATTATTAGAAATTGAGACCATCCATTTCATTTTCAACTTTCAAATGACTAATAGCTGTTAGGCTATGAAAAAATATCTGAATTTGGCTGTTTCCACAAACAAGTATCTTTGTCAGAGACTTCTTAAAAAGACCAAAACCACCACACCCATTTCCAAATTAACAATGCTCTTCTATGCCAGCAAAAACCCAGACCTATGATATTGTGACACCTTCATATGGTTTGTGGGGACAGGAGTATTCGGAAAGACACTCAAGTACCACCATGCGATCAGAGCAAGCCGTCCAAACAAACAGAAGCTCCTCTTGCACATTATTGTGTAAGATTAGACGACGCTTGGTCATTTGATTCCCTACTGTCTCGACAGCTCCCGTTTTTAATGGACCGAGTTGGATTTGACAAAACGCAAAATCGGACGAGGTCAACGTGTTTGAAGGTTACCCCTGTCTGGAAGTCAAAATAAATAACATTCAGGTGTGCTACTCTCTGTCAGCTGAGTGTCTTAATGATGCCAAGTTAACACATACTAAATAACAGTGTCTCCCTATGCACTGACAGCCTCAGAAATAATTGACCAGCGTGCTCCAAACTGAGACTCAGTAGGTAGAGAATTCAATCCTGCAGCTGACAGAACCCATTGAGCATGTCACTAGATTTTTGCATTATACACAAAGCAATGTCAGGTCAGGGATGCGGCCTCCTGCTAGTTATTTGCAATTGCATCTCTGAGGGTAAATTACCTGGCTGTCCATAATATGGTCTAGTTAACAGCAGTCATCTCATGAAAAAGTCTTAGATTTACTGGCTGTCAAGGCTATGATGGACTGTTTTTTCCTCCCTTCTTTTCTCCAAATGCTTGGCACCCTCTCAACTATTGAGCTCATATTCAATTTCCTCTCTCAGTTTGCTGAGGACATCTCTAATGCCAGACAAAGACATACGGCTGAAAATGAACAAAAAGAAACATAACCTTATTATGTTTGAAGGCTACCAGTAGTGTGACATTTCATCCTGCTCCCATGCAAAAAAAAAAAAGAGAGATTTTTGCTGCAGGGTTTGCAAAGCAATGCAAGATCGTTCTGAAGCTCCTGATCAGTAAAACAGGGAAATCCATTGTTCTGCTGACCTGTTCGTGTTACCAAGTACACACACATAGAGAGTTTAGTGTCCTGTCATTTTGTTGCTATACATGTGTAAATCATTCACTTTCTGTCAGAAAAGAGGCTTTGGCAACAAAAACTCACCTCCCCAACAGGGTCACAGGGAAACTGAATCCCACACAGACAAAGTACAGTTTTACCTGTGAGAGCATGGCCTGCCACTGATAGTGACAAACATGACAATAGCTCAGTGATGGTGTGAGGACTGCCTATGAGCAATGCTGTGTAGGGTGAACAATACACGCTCACACAATATTCCCCCCCTCCACACACAACACCCATTCACCATGGAGCTCTACATTGTCTGTTTAAAAGTTCACAATGAAGCATCATGGTCTGCCCACCCTTTCTTTTCTCTCTGCCTTTTTCTGTACGTGTTGCTATTCAGCTGGACGACGTGGCCTATCATCGTCTCAACAATGACAGTAGGTGGAAACGCTAGCTTTCATTACACAAAGTATAAATAGTGTAATCTATCAGCCCTGCCAATCAGGATGATTGATTATGGGCTGTCAGGGAGGAGAGTGACACATTAGAAAAGTTTGGTTAACAATGCCTGTAGCTGGTGCGGGGTTGCTGCCACCCAGCCTGGTGATTAATGTGTTGTCAGTCTGTAATCCCACACCCACGCTTAATGAGGCAAGAATTTATCATCTCGGCAGAGTGGCAGATGTCAGGGGGGAAAGGAATCCAAGTGGCTGGAAACAATATACTTTTTCTACCCTGTGCTTGACATGTCTGACAAGCTTTAAAAACCACAAAAGCAGCCTGTGTAAGCACAAACTTTCAGCTCTGGCTCCGTCCTGTGTTGCATTAAAGCCACCGCTGCTGAAAGAAGACTCCATCATCAGCCATAACTGGTGTAATGGATTAAACCTCAATAGATCTAACACACGGGGGAGCAAAAAACACCAGTGCACCAGAACAGAAAACAGAACACAGGATTCACAGCTTCCAACAACCAAACTAAAACTTTTTTTGGTCCCTGCACGGATTATATCTATTTATTTTTGATGAAGTAAACTCCTTAAGTTCAATTAATTTCTAAATAGCTTATAAACATCTGCATGCCATATGCAACAACACATTTACTGGAATTATCTGATTAAAATCTGAACGCAATTTAGAGTAAAGCTGCTTTCAAAGTCAGTTATAAAAGTACTGAAACGGTGATTAATGTCTGCAGTCAACATCAACTAAAAGAGACAGGCAAAGAAACAACTTATCTCTGAGAGTTTTAAGGTTATCACAGTTTCATGGAAACACCCGGTGGGGCAGAGGGTGAGAAAGAAAGATGGATCTTTTTCTGAGTTTGGAAAACACAAAGCCAGCTGTCTCTCATTAGGCTAGCAGCATCTTTCTGTCACCGAGAGACCAACGGGGAGGATTAGCTCTGATTGGGCTGATAAGCTTAGACACTGGGACACTGTACTACTGTATGTAGCTAAAAGCACCGCCTGATAAGTGTAACTGAAGAGACGCCTTACAAGCAATTACTTTTTGCTACAAAATGTGTGTAAGGTTTGTAGAGAGACCTGCAAAGGATGGAAGTTCAGTTCTTACAGCAAAATTCCTACAGATTTAGGTTATTTCTCCAGGGTTTGAGGGGACGTTTTGTTTGTAAAACACTGGCTCACCAATACCCGGCACTCAATATTATTAAAGGAAAAAAAAAAAAACCGTGTTACATGATCGATCTCATGGATTGTCAAAGTTTATGAGAACTGCAGCTCAAACTGGGAGATGGAGACATCTCATTATTGCTGGCCAGTCTTGGCATGTTTTCTGACAGCCCTCAAACTCTACAGTTAAACACAAGAGACGGAGAGACAACAAATACTTCACCACAGAGGCGTTCCTTCTCTATGCTGGATGCCAGAAGAAGGAGAGGAAAATCAGTTAATGCATCTGGGCCATTTCAGTGTCTCATAAAAGCCCTTACAAAAACATGTTTGTTTTTATGCACTGCATTGAGCCAAAAATGAATAAAGAATCTATCATTTTCACTTAAGAGAGTGACATGACACTCAGGTCATGCACCCCGTGTCTCCAGGCTTTGAAATAGCCAATAAATCAATATTGGCACTCTTACTTACAATTAATTGTGCTTTAAACTTTAACGGAGTGTTTATGAAATGGACGGCCTGAATGATTTATGTGGGCAGTTTGAGCAACTCCCTCTAATTGCTGTTGTTTTCCCAGCTTATAACCCCTATATGAACTCACAGCACAAGCTGCCAGAATGCTCAGAACTGATCTCACTGAGCTATCCAAACTCTGGACTTGCTTGTACTTAAACAACTAGAAACAGTTACAGGGAGATATCACAAAGAGGCTTACCTAGCTCACACAAATACCACAAAACAAGAAAACGTAAGTATGTTTGGAACTATCTGGATACTCAAGTTATATCTATCACACAAGCTTAAACATGTCTAAACTAAAATGTTTTAACATTTTTGCTGCATTATTACAAGAAAAGGAACTACGGTATCTAAAGTAAAGCAATTAACAGGAAAGATTTGAGGTTTAATATGAAAGAAAACATACATTTGAGGAAGCAGATCTGTAAGTCAGTTAATTTGTCTGAACATGGGACTGACAGTTAAGGTGGTTTTACTTTAATCATACTGTATACTGTAAAGATGGAGAGATATTTCATATGAAATAAGGTGATAAATCAGGATTCTGTATGTATAATAGCTTAAACATATATAGAATCGAGCAGAGAATGAGAAGTGGTAATAAACTTCCTTCCACAGCAATCTTTTGGGTTATATTCCCTTCTCATGTTGACAGCCATATTCTTTGAGTTTTCTCTGGAGAAACATTTTCTCAGTAAAATGATTCAGAAAACCCACTGAAGGCACATTCACAATGAGCTATGCTGCACGCTGTTTGTTATGTTTGAGAGCTTCAGGGAACTCATAACTCTCAAGCAAAAAGATGAACGTGGCGACATACTTTGCAGAGTGCGTTTGAGGAACCACACACAAAAAAAAACAACTAATCTATAGCGAATTGCCTCGTCTTCTTCCAGAACTGCTCAGCAAAAAAAAAAAAAAAAAAAGCCACAATCATGCATCACATAATGCACAATCATGGCTCTAACCCCATCTAGACCATCCTGGATTTGAACTGCTCCTTACAGTAAAAACTTGAAATGGACCAGAAAAAAAGAGGACTGAAAAGATTCACTTGAGGACTTTCCTGGCTCTGTCACTGTCAATTCCCTTGAAGAACCATTACCCCTGTGTGTATGGGACCCAGAAGCTGGCTCAAGCCACCCTGCAATGCAGTCTGCTTTACATTACAAGCAGAAACTAAATAAATGTGTTCATGCTTCAGAATCAAGTCAAATACTTCATCCAGACAAAAATTTAAGTGACATCTGAGAAACATTTATACTCTCTGAAGTAGCTACCAAGCTATACTCAGTAGAAGGGGAGCAACAAGTTTCAACAATCCTATTAAAAAATATGGAAAAGAGTAAATGTTAGTCTTCTGGTTCATTTTACTTTGCACTTTTTACTTTTCATTTTTATTTCTTTGCAGTGCATTGAACCTGAAAACACAATGCGCTGTCACAGTGTTTTGATAGACATGGCTGGTTTAACACAAGGGTTCGACAGCATAGTGCAGACTCCGTGTCAGACTGTAGGGAGGCGGAGTAACTGAGCCAAAAAGTACCACATGAATTTTCCAAAAGCACCTCAAATGGCTCTATGTGGTTTAACACCATTTCATTCCATGACCTCTAAGTCCTCAAAGAGAATTATCACATTATAGCATTCCAACACGCCCAATTTCCCAAAATACAGCTCCAGGCTTTTCACTCCGACTCTGCTTAGTATTGTGGTTTTGGGAAAAACACTTCAAATGGTTACCGCTGTGTATTTTGTTTACTTCAGGTATTTATACTTTATTTTATGTCTTGAAGTTGTTGTTTTGCTTTTGTTTTTGTATAAATGCTTCTTATGTAACACTGAGAAGTGCAGCAAAAAAAGAGAGAAAAAGGTTTCCTACTTGAACAAGATACTGACACATTGAGAGACGTCCAAGGATTTCGTCAGCAAAGTTGTATTGTAATACTAAAATTATATATTTTTTAAAAGCAAACCTGTTAAATTGTGTGAATGTATTAATTTAAATGTTTCTTTTTTTTATTAAAATTGTTTTAACTTAAATTTAGCTTTTCTTATAATCAGGCTTTTGTAGCTGTGCAGAGACAGGCCCATGACTGTCTGGTTGTAATTTAGGCAACATGGAAAACACTGGGAATGTATGAAAAGTTATGATGTTCAGATTGTGCTAAAGACCATAACTGCTTTATCAAAGCCATGTGGCGGCACTCAGTGCTATGCCACAATGGCATGATTAAAAGGAGTTTAAACTGTGGTCGCACTCAACCCTGATATGACTCAAAAGAGGTTTCTAAAGTTTGGTGCTGTCTCTGTTCCAACACATACATCATGCAGCGAGTCTGAGCTGATAGAGGAGGGTCTGTCTCGTCAGTGTCAGCGGTGGAAGAGGATTTTTGTAACTGCTGCCATTGTTGCTGTAACTATGCTTTCAGCTTATCTGTGTTGTCTATAATAGGATGAGTAATTAAACTCACAGTGAAAATCTAAAAATAATAATTTTCCAAATAATTTAATAAATGAACCTCAATTTTTTTTTCTCATCCTGTTTGTCCTAATTGAGACTCAAATTAGAGTGCAAGAGACAGCGAGACAGCTAATTACCATCCTTTGTAATGAAGCTAATGACAAACACTGTACTGTGAGCAGCACCCTGCTGTACTAGACATAAAAGCAAACACAAATATCCAATTATGCTTTGTCTCTCGCCACTTTCCTCTTCTTGTTACAGACATTTTGCTAATTGGTGGCCTGCACCAACAGCCAGCTTACAATCACCCTGATGATGTGGACAATTAGAGCCGGGAGGTACTCATGGCTCATCAAGTCAGCGATAGTTGAGCCCAATGAGATGCAACGTGTCAACACAAACGTCATGGAACTGCTGCAGTGTCATCTCAGAATCCAGGCATAAGATATGTCCATGGAAACATGTTTTACACTGTTTTGATTCAGCCTCACTTATATTAAAGAACAAGCAGGACAATCGTAAATGTTCAAGCAAACAATGTGGTTAGGCAGACACATTTTTATCAAAGCTATAACCTTTTTACGTGCATAGGGAATAAGTAATCATATACAGCAGGTTCAAAAACACAAAGACATAAAAACACACACATGTCAGCAAGAATCTGTGATTATCTCTTCTTTCATCTGCGGCTGTGGCGACAAAGGCAAACATTTCTTGTTCCCTGACAAGTTATGTAAATACAATCTTAAAAAGTGACTTTACCCTGCCAAAAGGCATTGTAGGGGTCCTTATTTTCTTTTTATATACTTTATCCATCTACCAAACACAGCAGACGGAGGTTAAATTATTTCAATGTTTTTCCACTTGCATCAAGGATCAAGAACAAAGCATAGCATAAAGTGACACTCAAACAGTACTATCTTAGCTGATTGTCTGAAACAATGAGTGTTTTGTTCTTCCCGTGCACTCTTAAACCCAACATCATCTCACGTGCTTCTGATTTGTCACTGGATGCCTTCAGTTGTTCGATCCTGGATTTTTACCTCTTAGACTCATCATGAAAACTCTGGAGACCTTAAAATGTTAAAGCTTTGTCGACCGAAACACTAAATATTTTCTGACCTTACAAATACATGAAATCAAATCTGGGCAAAAGATCTTAATTTATAAAATGAGTAGAATATGGATATAAAAGGAGGTGGGTGACTGAGATGATTATATTGTACTGATGATCCTTCCAAACCCTAATTAGTCCATGCAGCCCAAAACAATTGAGGGACCAATAAAAGCATGAGCTTGAGATAATTAAGCGATTGTATGCAGAGTGTACATGAGCTGTCACTCCAATCGCTAGCCATATCACATTTGGCAACACAAGTCTGACAGGATAGTCGCCCGTCGTCTTTGATCTGGGCTCATGCATACAGAATCAGGTCAAGCCATGGGCACATAGATTTATACACACACACACATACACAAACAGAACACACATGTACACCTCAAGCTGGTAAAAAGACAGACTCTTTTCAGAGGGCCATAGTACCAGGACCCCCATAAAGGGAAGCTGACAGTCAAGCATGCGCAGAAAGAAAGGAAGGATAAAGGAATTGAATAGAAAGGGAAGAAAGGGAATCAATGTGGCAAATCCACTCAATACTTCAGAGGACCTACAACTTAAAGCAGTTAAAAAAAAAAAAAAAAAACGGGCTGACTTACAGTTTCCGACTTGGGCTTGACCACTTTCATGAATGCCCCTCTTGCTTGTGCCTCCATCAGTTCTTTTTTGGTTACTTTCCTGGTGTCCAAAAACTTCAGTTGGGGCAGTTTGTACAGAACAAAGTACCTGTGTAAAAAGAGAGGAAAAATCTGCTGCTTTAAATGACTCCTTGTAGGTCTACTCGGAACTTGCTAATGAGACTTTAAAAAATAAAGACTCTGAGAAAGTTTGCAAACTGATACACTAATCAAAATGACAAATTCTAATATGTAAATGCAAACATCCGGAAAACTTGAAAAGGAAGCCTCGATTACAAAGATTTAGTGGTAATGTAGATTAAAGGGTGATATTTTCTTGCATCTAATAACCTTCAAAGCTGATAAGAAAAGGTATGCCATATAAATAGCACACAAGAAGATACACCCTGTCTGCAGGAGCTGTCATTCTGGTGGAATCGCTGATATCTCTTTAAGCTTTCAGACACTCTCTGTCTTTCATTGGGAGGGAGAGAAACGTCAAAAGATAATGGCTGGAATACATAGATGACAACAGATCCTTTCACTGGCAGGCAGGGTTAGAGGAACCAGTATGTCAGGGCTGAGCTGGTAGCCAAAAAGGGACACGCATGCAGCACCTAAGTGGAGGGTGAGAAAGGACGGGGATATGGGCACAGACAAGACCTGTGCTCAAAGAGCTGTGACAAATTGATGATGGCGATGGCGATGAGGAGAGATGGCAAAGCCTGTGTCAAGTTTTCAACACCTGAGGATAATAAGGTGGGGGTGCAGGGATCAGATTTAGACTGACACAGAACAGAAAATATCTCCATGCAAATTACAGGAGTAAAAAAAAAGACTTCTAATGTAAGTAGACACACACCTTTAATGGGAAGGATGCTTCTTGACAGAAAGAGATGAGTAAAAATCTACATAAATCCCAATTTTTGTGTGTAGAAACAGTATGACAGGCTAAAGTGACCTTTTTCTAACCCTTTAACAAGAACCCTATTTTGTAATGAACACAGTAGCACTCAAAATCAGGAGGCCCCCTTCCCATCCTGGGTCTCTAACCCTGTAAAAGGACTTTGTTCAGGACATTTCCCTGATGAAATGTGAAAATGCCCTTGGGAGACAAGCAGAGAGGTTATTCACCATAGGCAACCTACCATCACAGGGTCACAACAGATGACAAGGCTCTGTCAGCTACTGGGGATATTAATGATTCAACCCCAACCACAGAGGGAGGATAAGAAAGCAAAGGAGACGCAGGGAGTAAGAGTGGCAGGAGTGCAGTGATGGGTTGAGATGACTTAAAGAAATGCAACATATACCATATATAGCCATGCCATAAATTAATTTGGCTGAATTTAGCTGTTGTTTCCTTGGATTAAGACAAGTGAAGATTTCAATGAATTACTTTTACAGATTTTATTTTTTAATTTAAAAAACTATTAAAACTTACTAGTTTGAGTTTTGATTTGTCAAAACAAATTGATGCATCATTTAAATATGTGATTTTCAGTAAAATTCTCTCCCATAAAATCCCTAAATTCTCAGATAGAAGGAAAGGTTGGCTCAACTTAAATATTTGTTTTTTTTTGTGAAAGTAAGTTTCCATACCTCTGTAATTTCCTGTAAATCTCATATAGATTTCCCCAAACAGAGAAAGGAAACTCAATGAATATTTAGTTAAAAGAATGCAAAAAAATTATAATAACTATAAAGTTGTGACGTCTTTCTATACAAGACCCGGCCTGTGAAACTGTAGTAAACTATAATTTCTTCATTAGGAACTTACAGGAGTTTTGTTATATATGCACATATTATAATTTCAATGTATTGCAGTGGAACGTTACGTTTCATGTATAAAAACGTATACTTTGAAATATTTATTCACAGAAATAAAAAGACTCCATGGGTAATTATTTTACAGCTGCATTGGTATTTAGAAAAAAAGAGCGAAAGAGCACAAAGCACAGCTGGTGGCTGAGGCCCCTCGGACTTTTCTTTGATCCGCCACAACAGCAGATCGTACAAACTGATAACTCTCCACAGGGTGAGAGGTTAGAATGTCACATAAAAACCTATTCATCTCTATGCATAGCAGATGCAGAAAGAAAAATAATGGTTCAGTTACATCTGTGGTCATGTGTGTAAAAACCGTCTCAAAGGGACACCTTATGTTAAACAACCAATAAGCCTTATAAACATTTCTACCAGGTTGATCTCTGGTGTTACTCTAGTACTGCAAAGGGCTATGCAAAGTATATGCAAAGTCATCAAAGAACAAGATAACATTTAACCTCCCTGTGCCCTACACAATGCTGTGTGAATGAGTGCTATATTTCTATGTCACTGCACTAATTGGGGCACCGAAGCAGTGCACCAGGGTATTTCACTTGAGAGACCAAGAGCTCCTGAGGCACTGGGCTGGGTATTTATTGCCCAAGGCCAGTGCTGTCACGACCTGCACACAACCTAACCTTGTCAGACACGAAATCTGCATCACGCTCAAATTGATGTTTTACTATGTGACACATTATGAATATTACATTACAGGACCGTAGACGTTGTCAGTCAAAACAGAACAGCTTTCCTCACCAGTAAGATAAGCATGCAAGAAGAGGAGAAAAGAGGAAAAGGGGGGGGGAGAAGGGGAGGAAATGTGAAGGCGGAGGTGGGGGGCCAAAAAGAGAGTAGAAAGATTATTCAAGAAAGGCATAGGTGATAAATGATTAATAGAAAAAGCAGAGTTAGAAACAAGCACTTAGGGCTAAAACAGACAAAAGAGAGTATGCTTTTCGCCTTTTATCGCATTTCATGTAAAGGACCCTGACAAATGGTGGTCATATTGCATGGCTTAAGGCCTAGCTTGATGTTTAATGCATCATCTGCTCTGGTACAGCAGGGTAGTAAACACTAATTTGTGGTGCTGACTAGTCACACATGAAATCCATTTTGCAAACTAGAGTATAGAGGGACCGGTTGACAAAGCTTTTAGAGTGATGCGGTTAAATCCACAGTCTGGTTATGAAATACAAAGGCTAGGTTAAAAAAAAGAGAACATTTCCAAATCCATTACTTATGAAAATCTATCACTAAATAGTTCAGTATGAAAAGAAAAACATCTACAGTATCTCTACATTGTGTGCACCTTACCATGCAAATCCCTGTTCCTCGTATACATTTCACATAGATGCATGCCAGTCCATATAATAACTGACCTGTATCTCTGGTAGTCATCCTCATCCTTATCCGGGTTTACCAGCTGGTTGGGGCAGGCCTCGTTTCCCAGCAGGCTTAGGTACTTGAGTGATGGGGTCACATCAGCCAAGTGTTCCAGCAGAGCCTCGATATCAGTCAGGTGTCAAAGGGCGGATGTCAAGGACCTAGCGCTGTTAATTACATTAGCATTTACTACCCACACCGCCCCTCCCAGGCCAGTCTGCAGTAAAACACGTCACTGTCAAATTTACTGAGGGGCTCAAAGAGGCTAGTCAGTGCCTTTGTGAGACTGGGCAGACAGAGGGGCAATTTAAGGTGCAGGCTTTGGCATATAGCACTGACACAATTTGGCTCCTGCTCTCACTCTTTCTCTCCTTCTCTTTCATTTCCTAGGTGGCCGGGTGCAGAACAGTGACAAAATGATGGATGCCCTGTGGTTCAAACAGTCCGTGCTTCTCAGAGCTGTTCTGTGGAAAACTTTTGCGAAACGTGGAAAAAACAAACAGCCCCTAAGCAGGCACATTCATCACTAATACATTCACTAGGAAAATTGAGCCCCAAAGTGTCAAAATACAACCGCACTAATGCTGTGCTCGAGCTTTAAAATGGCTCTGTGCCACGACAGGATGTACATAATTGGCCTATTAGCATGTGCCGACCACTTCACAACCAAACTCAGCACACAGTCCCAGATGCACACTTCAAGGAGTCCCAGTTTTAATGTTGACTCTAGAAGTGTGTGTGTGTGAATGTGTGAGAGAGTAAGTGTTGTTACCCAGCAGGATCTGCATAACCAAAGGAAAACAGGACACATTGCTAAACCTGCTCTAAGGCTTAGAGAGGAAGTTCACACTTCTATGACTGATCACAAACAGCCTCACAAAGCATCTTATATGAGTGTCTTATATTTGTGGGGACTGTGCAGACCTTTGCTGTTTTGCATGCTAACAATGCGTGGCAAGCATAATGCAGAGAGTTGTTATCATTAGTGAGCAAAACTGTGAGCACACCCTGGTGTATTTAGGAACAAAACAAAATGCCAAATCCTTTCATTTAAGAAAAAAAAAACCATAATGCATCTAGGCCTAATGTAAAAACTCAAATATGTCTTTCAACATTAAGTTGATGTGATTAAACACAAAATACTTGTTCATATGTTTTTGTCTTAGCATGGTGTTTTAATCAAATACTTTTTATTCTCCAGAAATAAAAGATATCTGTTATGTTGACTGTTGAATTTGATTCCACTAGAGGTCCCTGTGGTTCAAAAACTAGCCATGTGTGGAGCTGTGACAGCCAAGTTCCTGTACTCTCTGTGGCAACACAAAATACTTCCTGCAAAGCCATCACATCACAAACTGGCTCTTTGAGACAACAGACTGTACAGATAAAGTAATGAAAGCCAAAAAAACAGTGGATTCCAAGACTGATACGAGTAAATTCAGGTCTGCATACTTACCGTATACTACAAATCTAATTAAAAGAGGTACTGAGTGTTTCTTAAGGATATCTGATTTTTATTAAGTGTCAGGGTGTGGAGGTTTGGTAACACAGGCAACTGAAGGTCATTTCCAAGCAGATTGTTGTCGACGATCAGCTCTTCCAGCTCAGTGAACATTTTGAGGTCTGCCAGCGACCTGTAATGATAAGGAAACAGGAAAACTGTTATGGCTCTGAATCTGGTCAGCTGTTATTGTCCAGAAATAAATATTTCAGCCTCTCTCTTTCATAGACCAGAAGACTATAGGTCTGGGCCTGTCAGGGAAGTGAATGACAAGAATTAGTGGTGCTGAGCTCCCCTGGCATGGTGAAGCATCCTTCAGCGGCTGGCAGGATGAGGGATGGGGGTCACTTGTGAGTAGCCAGGATTCAAAACAAAAGGCTTCAGAAATGCGGCGAGCAGGATGAATTTGTCAATGTCTTGTGCCTTGAGGCGCCCAGTTTCGCCTGACCCTAACCCTCCATTCCCAAGACAAATCACTCTGTCACAGTTCACCTTCACTCCCCAGACACAAATTTAACTTGTCATCCATCATTTTCTCAGAGGAACTGGAATACGCTTGCAATCACAGATTAAATGGAAGACAAACTTTTTTGCTACTGTTTTGTGATCGAGGTTATTGTTGGGATTAACATCAAAAAACGTTCCCCCCTTCTTGCTTTCTTTTTTTCTTTCCTTCTTTTTAAGGGGACATTTTGCCTTTCCGTTCAAATTTATGACACACTGCAAAGAGGTGAGGGGTCACCTCAGTTCCTTTCCTCCCCGTCTCTCTCACACATACACACAATAACACAGGCATAAAAATGACAGAGAGTGGTGTTAGAAGTTATGTTAGGACCTGGCAAAGTTCAAACCATAGAAGCTGCACAGAGGCAACGTGTGTGTTGTCTAATCCTTCACATGATCAGCATCTCATGTTAAAGTGTCCTGAAAGACTTTGACATTTAAAGAGCACTTCTCAAACACTCTAACCTTATATTTAATACAAATGAATACAAAATATGCATTTTCAAAGCTCTGCATATAAAAAATAAGCATGGGATTAAAGTCATGACATTAAATTCTAGTGAACAATGTTGCATCATGACAGAATGAACTTTGGTTCAACAATGTGTAAATATACTGGTTTCATAGTCTTCAACCACTTGGAAGTCAAGCTGTACATAAATAGTAAAGTATTCAAACATGAAGACCAAAATAGTGTCAAACTATTTTAAATACAGGAAGAGCAGGGAAATATTATAAGAAAATACCACATTGATTCTTCATTTGAATCACTCATGAAAAACCTGTAAATCTTTTTAATTATACAATTTCTGTCAGCCATTTTCTATTTTATGAGCTTTTTTTCAGCTGCGATCTCGTGAAAAAAAATCTCCTGGATGCACAGATCAGAAAACCCGCCAGCAACTCTGATCAACAAAAGGTTACAGCTAGCTTCTTCTTGGGTGGAAAACTGCATTTCAGCAAATTTATTCTTGATTTGCATGAAAGCCAGACAGAGCAGACATCAACATTTTGAAAACACACATACTTGATACCAAAAACATCAGCTGATGGCACCTTGTTGTTGTGTTGGCAGAGTTGGAAAAACTGGTTGCACAAGTAGTAATGAATAACATTGTGTTTGCTTATTTTTTATCATGGTGTTATTCATTTATAAACATGTTTCTAAAGGTTTACCAAATAAGAGTTTAATTCTAAGGAGTACATGAAAAACTATTTTTCAGGTACAGCAATTAATTATTTTCTTTTTATAACTGCTAAATTTACTGATACATATTATGTTAAAAAGATCATGTTCAAAGTATTTTTTTAAATCTGTATCTACATAGCAGTAAAGCATAGACTTGAACAAGTTTTGGGGCTAATAACAACAAACGGTAAATTAAATTTATGCATTCTTTGCAGTTATTATGTTGAAGTAATAGGGAATTCAGAACAACATGCAATTAATCTACAAATATAATCTTTGTTAATGAGTTGTTAGGTACATACTACTACTGCTTTGGATGAACGGTATTTCATTTACGGTGAACAAAGGCTACAAAGAAATTATTGCCACCTGTGTATACGTGTGTGGGTGTGTAGATGTGTGCGTATGATGGGCTGCAGTCCTGTGGGTTATGTTATTAGCTGCTCGGTTAAAGGGAGCCGCATGGCACAGGAGGGAGCCTTATTAATTGTTGTTTTCATGTCACCACCACTGCGTGCACTGGCTGATTTAATCAGTTAAATTCACAGCTAAGGGAGAGCCACTAAGTCCCATGCAGTATTAGCTACAGTGCAGGGATTGAACTTCTAATACTCTCCAGCTTTCTGTGCTCCCTCTGCAGACTTCCATAGCTGGTTTCATTACTTTTTATAAGCTTTCTTGCTTTAATGTGCAGCTTGGACAACTAACAAACTTTAAGCACTGCAGTAAAAACATCCCCCATTTACAAAAAGTAATAATAGTTAGGAGCAGTACTATTGCTGTTAATGAAACTAATGAGAATAACTAAGTTAATTAAAATACCACAGAAATTTAATTAATTTGCAAAGCACCAAAACAATAATTATATTATGCCTATAAAATATCCTATTTCATTTCTATTCCGTAACAGTAGATACTACTGCACTGACAATAACAATGAAAATATTCTGTAATGTACGTCATGTTTCAGTGAAGTTGGTTTCATCATGCATTATACATTGTGATTTCCACAGATGACATCCTTTGTCGCATAAATTTCAAGTACAGCATTTAGAAAAGCGAGGCGATATCTTTTTAGAATAAGTTAGATGAGAAGATCTTATACATATTGTATAAATAAAAAAAGATCTCACATCAAAGTGCAGCAATTCAGTACAAATTTAGTAAAATAAGATTTCTATATGTGATCAAATGGCATTTTCTGAAACCTCCACCAAGCAAGAGAGAGAGAGACATAGAGGCGGTAGCTTTAACGAGGTGAGGCGATGAATCCTCTCCTTGTTAAGATAATTATGATCAGCCTCATTGTCAGAGCTAATACTTCACACAGGCTTCTTTACGCTTTGACGACCACTTAGCCTGTGTAAGCCCGCCATTATACATCACACAACACTGTGTGCATCAGTGTACGTGCTTTCGAGCTCCCATGAGCAGTGTATGTATGTGTTGAAACCGCTATTATCTGGAAATATCCAGTCTACTGAGCACAGAGAGAAGATATATTCATGTTTAGATAGAGGCGAAACTCACAGAAAGCAGGCGAGGATGTAAGAAACCAGACAAGGGCAATGGAGAGGAGACTCTGACCCAGAGAACAGCCCTGCCAGATCAATACACTAATACTGATGCAGACATAGTGATTGATAAACCACTGCTGACATTAGAGGGAAGAAAACTCTCAACCATTATTGGCTGAAATGTCAGTCACTATTGCCAGTGGTGTGCACTAGTGTCATGTTGGATATTCGCAGAAAGAACATGAAAAATGAAGAACAGCAGTCCTGGCTTTGTTACCTCAGTTACACAATCTCCCTTCTTTCATCTGACACTTATGCAGCTCCTGCTTTCATTAATTCATGTTTATTATCTTATATTAACTCAGGAGCTGAACAAATCTTGAGTTTGTGTGAGGTATACATTATAGAGCTTTCATGTGAAAGCCTTCTCTTTTTCCAACAGAGACGTACAGGAATCACAGAGGCAACACCCCTGCTGCAGCTATAGTTTAAAATCCCTGAGTATAATAACTGTGGGAAAAAAGGCCTATAAACACATTGAACATTTGGAGTCTCCTCAGCTGCAGTCCACAGTTCAGCAGCTGATGGCCTCTCAAATGTTACATTAATACAAAAGAGCAGTGTGATTTTACTCTAAGAGGGGCCAAAGCTGCGAAGTGACGTCCTGTTCAAAGGGCAACAGATAAATGTTTGATGAATTGACCAATACTAGGTCTCGATGGCTTTCATATGTGCATAATGGACTATTCAAAGCCCACTACAGATGGCCTGCCAGAATATGGTTGTATGGCAATGAGGAACTGAACCTGAAAAACCCAGTATGTGGACTGGCTTTTATAAACCCTATATATTTATATTAACCCTAACTTCATAAAAAGGTGAATAGATGACAGATCGGGGAGAGAAACAAATAAGCATAGAAAGAGACTTTCAGCTTGAAAAAGTACAGAAATAGTCTGATGGTTCAGCCACTAAGTCATCCATGAATGCAATTTTTAATGATATGTTTCTTGCAAAGTTAAAATGCTAAAATACCACAAAAACCATGCGGTAACTGATGTTTTCATAAAGCAACAGAGTAGTGAGTATAAAAAGTGCAATATGATGAGAGCTATTCAAGATATTTGTAAACAGAAAAAAAATTATGGAAGTTATTTGTAGACTGTAAAATTTCACCTCTTTAAACCCACAATAAACACAAGCAAACAGGAAATAAACACCCAAAAATAAAGCATCAAAACACTATCAAAATTAGCTGATAATAAATGGCATTATCTGAAATGCAGTTTAATGCCCTGAAACACCCCCTGCTAAAAAAAACCATCCCTCCTACCACCTCCACACGGCACTGATCGGGTCTGTTCCAGCACTCTTCCCTCCAGCTACTGTTTAAGGCCTTTGCGTGAGTCTGTACATGCATCTCTGATGGCGACGGTGAATTAGACTGTCATGATCTGTCTCTATCCCCCCTACAGCTCTCCCCTTCTCTCCCCCACCTTTTTCTCCCCTTTTTTTCCCTTTTGCTTACATGTAGACAGTCAGCTCTCAGTGTGGCACTCCTCTTTCTACATTGCCAGGCCTCAGGTGGCAGTCATTTAAAGATCACACATCCAGGACACACATCGCCTTCTATGAATGCTTGTCAATTTACACATGGAAAGGGGATTACATGTCTCCTCCCAGGCAGCTGCAAATTACTATTAATGGCAATGCAAATCATTAGAGTACATTCCACGCCGCCAGCGAATCTTTTCTTTATGTGGATTCGTTTTAATCTGTTTTGAATACTGCTCTCCGCTTTCTCCTGATTTGTGTTAAAGTATTGCTAACTACAAAGCTGTCAAATGGCGGTGGTATGTCAGATTTTACTTTACAGAGGGTTACATCACTTGCAAAACAAACATATGCTTTGGAGTACATGTGGAAATATGTGCAAAACGAAATCTGTAAAATATAATTACCTAAATTCTTTGTCACGAGGAAGTTAAACACCACTGCTTATTACTGGGTTCTGTGTGGAATGGTGTGCAAAGTGCAGATTCAGTTATTTTTAAAAAATGTTGACACCTCAGAGTGTCAGGCAAAAATGCAAAGATAGTTTCTGTGTGAATGATAATACCCACAGTGTCTGAGTTATAGACTACCCCTGTGGATGTTCCTGCTGAGTGTGCGAGGTTAATATTCTCTCTCTCAATGTCATTAACGCTGGCAGAGAGGCTGAGAGCACTGTGAATCAGACAGACACTGATCCTATCAATTCACACACACTATTCCTGAAACACATACACACACAAGGTAAAGGGACTGACAAAATCAAAGCCACTGTACTAAGGTCAGTGTTACTTGCCCCCATACTTCCCACTGCACCTCAAATCCCTGTCTGATTAATGACCTGGACCAACCCTGCCCAAAGGATAAGGACGTGACAGACATTCCTGTCAGCTTCAACCTTATAAGCCTTGCTTGACCCCAGTTTGTCCTGGGATGAAGTCTAAGCTCTAACAATGACCTATCCGAGTGCTGGAAGGGAGTTGTTTATTTCCCAGCAAAAAGAGAAAAAAAATAAATTGAAAGATCTTTGCAGCATGGTTTGATGTCTCTTTTAAAGTTTGGACAAGTGAGCTTTGTTACACAGGGAGAAGGGATGACAGCTGCTTCCCATATACAACACTGAAGCTGTACATTGTGATATACATCACTACTGCAGAATGCATCATCATAACCTGCACAATACTTCCCTCCTCACAGCACTTGGACTGTGCTCACAGTGCGGCCATGTGTCTTGTGAATGTTTGTAGTGAAAGATTAGTTGTCTATCCACATGACAAACATCCTCCTCTCTCAGTGAACGGGAGCTGAAATCAATTCACTGATGGCATCTCAGTCAGTGAGCACATCAGTGCGGTACAAACAAGCACACACATGCTGCACAGTAAAACACATCTTTAAATGTGGATATAAAATTAGATAATTACCTTGAAGGGGTCAGTCAGCTGAAAGGTATCGCAATAAATATGCTTCACAATGACTTTTTGTGAATGAAAGCATGAATGCATAAAAAAGTATTTTGTTTGAAGTCATGTATTGTCAAAGGAGCTAATGTACTTTCTTTAAAATAGAATAAGAGAATGCATTAAATAACAAATGCTGCAATCTGTGAGGAACAATCCCTCAGTGCCTTGTCTGCCTGTACACTCTGTCATTACAGTGTTCAGGCTCAGTGCTTGTCAACATTTCCCTGAGAGGGGGAGCCAACCCACATTACATTGGAGTGAGTTCAACTGTCAACTGCCAGCCATTTGTATGCCTCAGCATCCACCTAATAGCAAATAATCACTACCCCGCGCTCTCTTCATGGCAAATGATCGATGTTGTCTTGATGTCTGATGGATGACCCTGCCACAGTGATGTCCAGGCATGCATTAAAAACCACCTCTATGAAAAGCCTGTCAGTCTGATGAAGCGGCGCACACAAAACTCTCTCGCGTACGTGCACACGCTGACACTAAGGAATGCACGCATGCAGATAAATGGGGAAAAGGAACAAAGTGAGGGGAGGGAAAGCATAATTCAAATCAACAGTAAAAACTAAAGTTAATTTCTTTATATTAGTGGAAAATTTTATAATATGACAGAACCTGTGGTGTGAGTTGTAGACAGCATTACTCGAGGTAGACTACTCAAGGACCACCTGGGATGATTTTCCTCCTCTAGCCCTCTCTCGAACACACAAACAGCTCCCTATTACCCCTCAGTGTTCAGATTAAAATGCACAGCACCACAATCTTTGATCTCCCACTTGCTGACACAAATCCTTTCAAGCCTCAACATTTTCCTGCAAAGGTAATTAGTGCTAATTAAAAAGTTTCGAAAGCAGTCTGCAGCTGATGTTGATGCTGCTGCTGGTGCTCAGGCTCGCCCTCCGTCAGATTACCCCATCTACCCCCTCCCCGGGCCCTGCGGAGGAATGTGTCAGCTGTGTTCCTGCCTCTTTTCTGTACAGAATCATATAACAAGACAACACCAGTCTGCCTAAAACATTTGTAGAAGCAGGATGAAATCTGGAAGCCCAGTAAGGGGTCTAAGTGGTGGTTCTTCCCTGCTGACAAACCTCTGCTCTTCAGGGGAAAATGTAATGACACGTGTAACAAATACAAATCCCACAAATAGAACAAGTGTAGTCTTTAATTGGGATATCCTAGCTTTGGGGGGCTTGTAAACATAGAGTAATTACCTTGATAAGGAATTCAATTTGTTGAATTTACAATTGCATGGAATCATATCATTCAGCTAAAGTTGCTATATGCATAATAACAAACATAAAGACCCTCAAATGCCCGTGGCTTAATGAATAAACACATTTGTAATTAAAGGACTTCCTATTTAGTGGGATAACAATAATTTGTGATAAAGATACAACTTGAGCAACCAAACAGTGCTATCGCTCATTCTCACAGCCTGCCTTATTGCTTTCATCAAGCCATTATGGTGATATAATTAGCTGCCTTTCTAGCATATTATTAAGTGGCTTTCTGAGTGTCAGGTACACCAGTGTCTCAGAAATGACACACACGCACACACAAAGCAAAAGCAATGACATTCCAGTGTTTCAAAACGATAATTACATAATCTTAACACAGAGAGCATACAGAAAAGTGATAATTAGACAACTATCCTTGACAGCTGAAGTATCATGCTTTATCTTGTTTTCAAGTGTTACTGGGTTGGCTGAACTTCTTTGTACAGCCTAATAATGATACCACTGTGGTAAAATCATCATAAAAGAACTGATATAACTGTATATAGAGATTCTTCTAATACCGACTACAGCTTGTTACATGGTTTACTTTAACCTAGAGGTCTTTCAAGCCCTGGAAGCATGCTCTACTTGTCACAAACCTATAAATAGGTATCGTGATTGACATGGAGATGTGCCAAAAAGAAAAAAGAGGGGGCACAGACAAAGCAAAGCTATTGATTTGACCTTTCTGATAGTTTTTGCTTTCTTCGTTGTTGTTTTTGTCCCGTCTTACACAACGAAAGGAGATAATAGGACATGTCACCGCACAAGGCAGTTTGAAATTGAATGCCTTCATTTTAATTTAAATGTTACATTCTTGGTGACATCTCTGTCGATGCATAATTGGCACTGAATCCCAGTCTGGATGTACATATTTATCATTCAGTGTGAGGCACTCAAAGACATCGACAGATATGGTACTTTGATGGAATGACAGTCAAGCGTAAGGGGGGGGAAGCTGCAAATCAACTGTCATGCTGTCAGTTAAGGTTTTTGTCACAAACTTGCACATAAACATGAAGGATTAGAAACAGCAAACAAGCTGTAGGCCATTATCAGTGTCCTTGCTTTGGTAGTACATTCATAGGCTTTTTTTGGATTCAAGGAGCATACAATTAAAAAATGTATTAAAAATGTCTCCTTGAATTCTAGAGGCTTTATGGAAGAAAATTTTTACATTATAATAAATATTAACTCTGTTTATGTGCAGCTGTTTATCATGCAACACACCAATAATAATTACATAAGAGTTAATCACTTACTGGCAGTTTTGCAACAGTAGCTGCTGAAAAGCAGGATATAACAAAAAATATATTACTCTGGATGAATATGATAGAGTGATACCCAATGAGACAGTTTTCCATTGTAGAACATAGAAATGAGCATCATTAACCAATATCTCCTTTTAATTGTTCTTAAATTTTTTGTCCTATTAAATAGGCAACTGCCAATATATTCTTAATTTATTTAAAAGAATGTGCCAGCTGATCTTAATTTACATAGGAAAATGTACGTAGGTAAAAATGCCTATAAAAGGTCATAAGACTTACAAGTCGTGTACAAACTGGGCATTGGGAATTACTCTTGAGTCATATCTGAAGGGCTAATGGCACATTTATTCCTTCCTATTCAAAGTAAAGATTCCTATACAAAATACATTCCTGGATCCAGACTGTGATCCAGATCTGCCACAAAATCTAATCACTTGTTCCATTTCTGAGATTTCCTGAAGATTTGATCAAAATCTGTCCACATCTCTGTATGTTATGCTGCCAAAAGCATTTCAATGCAGAGACACAAAAACACACGTCCTTGTAGTGTATGGTCAAATGGAGATGTGGTACACTGTAGAATACATTTTCATCTTTCTTTACTTACTGAAACTTCCAACAGTTTGTAACCACCTGCATCAAGCATCCTTTTAAGATATGTGGAGTGCCGATTGGGCAAGCACATGCATCTGATTAATAAATCCACACGGTGAGTCCGAAGGTTGGTGAGTAATGTTGTTGAATAGGTGACCAGGGTATAACCCGATTTCCTAAAAAAACTAACCATTAGCCTATATCAAAAAGCCACTGTTGTAGTAATACAATGAGGGTACTCTTAAGCGTTTGTAGGATTATTTTTTGCCAAGAACAAATTTACATTACAAATATAATGAATGCCAAAATGCATCCATCCATTTTCTCCTGCTTATCTGGAGATGGGTTACGGGGCAGCAGCCTAAGGAAGGAAGCCCAGACTTCCTTCCACCCAGTCACATTTGCCTGCTCATCAGGGGGAATTCAGAGGTATTCCCAGGGTAGCCATCTCTCCAGCATGTCCTCTCCCCCGAGGTCTAACCCTAACCCCCTAATCCTTCCCCCAATAGGGACATGCCCGGAACACCTCACCAGAGACCCATCCTAATCAGATGCCCGAGCCACCTCCACGGGCAAATATGAACGCTAACCACTTTTCTCGTAGGTCTTCTTTTGGTAAAGTTATATAATGTTCCCATGTTTGCAGAACCGAAAACAAATTTTCTCCAATTGCACATATTGATTACTATTGTATGCTATTTGGCAATCCACAACAAAAACAATGGTTCAAAAACAACCAACAACCAAAAACAAAGCGAAACAAAGCAGATGCGAGTCTGCAGTGTGGCTGTAGCCGGCGTGCAGGAGGCGTGTCTGTTGACAAGCGAGCAGCCGCAGGTACTTCCTAGTTGGGGTGAGTGTTAAAATTTTCAGGTTGGGGAAGGTGAGTCACCTCCTTGTGACATCACACAGAGGTGTCAAGCGTTTGTTTTGCTCGAGCCAAACCCTTCTTTTCAGATATAAAGCTACAAAACGCATGTATGAAAAATAAAACAATCCACAGAGTAGTTTTAAGGTACAATTAACACAAATAGAAGGTTACAAGCTCAAAAGTCGATTTTACATAATATAGGCCCTTTAAGGAGGACACAGAAACCATTTTGTTTGGAAGTACTACTGATCAGGGTGCTCATTTATAAAGCTTGCTTACGCACAAAAAGCAGCGTAAGTGGATTTCTACGGAAAGTTTCTG
>JBAMHV010000017.1:15030292-15048537 GCA_037177535.1 Pseudomugil gertrudae
TATAAAATTCAATGTATAATAAATAACTTCTCATCAAGCAGTTTGATGTGGAGATGTTATTTTAAAAAAAGAAAAAATGTAGTTTGCAGTTACAGCACCTGTACAAGTTTATATTACTAAATACATGTTTTCAGTAAAAGATTATCTCAATTAAAAATAAATAAATGAATAAATAAAAGTTAACAAAATAATCATTTACAGAGAACTCAAAGTTCTATTAATTAAAAAATATAAATAAGTAATTCATGTTGTATATCTATTTATCTAAAACAATACAGCCATTTTTGATACATTACATAGCCAAATACATTTTTTACTTCTTTTTTGAGAAATAAACAAAAAAACATTGCACCAGTTTTAGGTCCAAATACACTGTAAAAAGAAAAAAGTAAAAGAAAAACAAATGGAAGACTAGGCCTAATCTGTTTTTCACAGACCAAGCATTTGTGCTATAACACTAGTGGAATGTCACATGGCTCTGGTAATACCTTCAAACTCTGTATTCAAGTAGATATCAGATGAGCTTCTTATGTCCTTATTAAAATCCAAACACAGACTCTCAATCAAGCACGTATTCTATATGTTACACTGGCCTGACAGAGTATGACATTCACTAAGAGAACACATCATTATATCATGATCTTTAATCATAAGTTCTTAGAATAACTTTTATTTCCTTAATTATGTGAGACGCCGCTAAGTGTGAAGCGGTTGGGATAGGAATCAGCACCTCCAAATCCGAGACTATGATCCTCAGCCAGAAAAGGGTGGAGTAACTTATTTTGGTTGGGAATAGGGTCCTGCCCCAAATGGAGTTCAAGTATCTTGGGGTCTAGTTAATGAGTGGGGGAAGAATGGAATGGGAGCAGAAAAACTGGTGCAGTGTCTGCTATGATACAAACTCTGTATTGATCTGTCATTGTGAAGAGAGAGATGAGCCAAAAGGTGAAGCTCTCCATTTATCAGTCAGTCTACATTCCTACTTTCACTTATGGTAGTGTAACAACTGAAAGAGTAAGATTGAGAATAAAAGTGGGCAAAATGACTTTCCTTGGGTGTCCCTTGAAGATTGGGTGAAAAGTTTTATCATCTGGTAGAGGTTCAAAGCAAGTGGAAAAAAAAGTAATGCCTATGCATAAGTAGCAAAAAATGCAGTTCTGGTACAAAAAACATTTTAGTTTTACACTGGAATGCAGTGCGTAGTGCACACTATTGTGGGTAAGTGCTGTTTCAAATGAAACACTGGACATTGGGCACTTACCAGTAGTGATGTACAACCAGTTGGACTATAAACTTTAGAACCTTGATGAAATAACTTCATACTTAGATCTATACAAATTAGCCTCCGTTGTAGTATTGCTTGCCGTCAATTATTTTGAAAATCCAGCACAGTCTTTTCCGCTATGACAGCAAGATGCCATCTGTTTAATGTGTGAAGTGTCCATTGTTTCACACTAGATTCTTGGTAAATTTTAGGGCAGTATCCAGGTACTTTCAGTGCACTGACTTTTTAGCTTAAATGTCAGTGTAAACACACTACACACATAAATATAATGCACAAAGTAGTGTTAGTGAGCTGATTGAGACACAGCCCAGCTTTGCCTAGTTTTTGTATTTTCCGGGATCAATGGCACACATGACGCTTCGAAGATGGCGATGTTAGGAACTGCCGAACGAGCTTCACTTTTGCTCTTCAAAAACTACTGGAAGGCTCTGTCTATCTTTTATATACAGTCTATGGTTCAGAGTAGATCTGCTGCTCCTCACTGAGAGGAGCCATATAAAGTGGCTTGGGCATCTGGATAAGATGCCTCCCTAGTGAGGTATTCAGGGCATCTCCATCTGGCAGGAAACCTCAGGATAGACACATGATGTGTTGGAGGGACTCCATCTGATTTGAGAACATCTCAGTAACCCACCAGGTGAGGTGGAAGAAGTGGCAGAGAGGGAGGTCTGGGCTTCCTTGCTTAAGCAGCTGCCCCAACGACCCAACCCCAGCAGCAAAAGAAAATGGATGGAATGAATTATGCGAGTCAGTGGCTAGAGGCTCTTTAAATATCACAGTTTATATTTGTAGAAAATGAGACAGTAATTTAATGTTCAAAGAAGCCACAGAGAACTTTAATTATATGCCCTTAATGAGGAATAAATTATGGTAAGACTAATTGCTTATGAATGTGAAGACACAGATCATGGCTCATGCTATGCCACACATAGCAGTAATATGAAGAGCTGAATGTGTCCCAACCTCTTTCTTCTGCATGTATATAAAATACAGCAACCATGTATGAATATGTATAAAAATTCATTGTGAAAATGTCACCAAGACCATGTTAGAAATGTGGCATTGTCATTACTGAATCTTGACATGCTCCATCAATCATGGGATGCATCAGCATAATGTACATGAAGCCCTATAACAAAGGCCCTGCAAAACAAAAGCAATTGCCCCAGTGTGAAAAGTCAGTGAGCATCAGTTCATGTCAGTAATCAACACATGGGTCTTCCAGCATCTCTTTATGGGTCACAGAATTAACGCAAGGTCAAGACAGAGCAGACAAACCTTTTTTAATATGTTCATGCAAATGGCAAATGATGATCCGCCAAGTTATTACCAACTTTGAGTCGCTTTCCAGTCACCTCTTTTGGGGTCAAGATTGTGCAAAAGCATTGTTATTTCTCCAAAAAAATGTTTTTTTCTAAAAAAAAAACAAACACTTTATTTGAACTGATTATGATGACTGATTTATTTTTTAAATTTTATTTATTTTACTTTCAATTGATTATGATGATTTATTATGCGAATAATTAATGGTAAAGCATGTTTTAAGTGGTTGATGAGGAATTGGCCTTAAGTTTGTACTATCATTTTTGTCTGGATTCATTACTCATGGTGTAACGATGGTGATACACAGAAGCACCTCTGCAGAGTGTTAACACGAGGTAGTCCAGTGACACCAGGAGAGTGAGTAGGAGAGCTGATGAGTTTTATCACCTCACCAGGGCCTTCCTCAGGAACCTCTAATTGACGGTTGAGCTTGTTCCACTGTCCCACACAATTTCCCATCATGCCTCTCTTGCTGCCACAAAGCTATCACCACTCTTACCCCTGTTTTCCACCTCCCTCCTCCATCATTGTATCCCTCTCGCTTTCTCTTTCTACCTTTGTTTTTACCTGTATCCGTTCCGCATCTCCTCTCCTTTCCCCCTTTCCCCCGTTGCCATGCCTTGGCTTGGCTGAGCAGGCCTGACAGGCGGATTCCTTTGGTTTTCGCCATATTAAAGCCACTTTCTTGCTCTGACAGCCTGCTCTCTCCTGCCACCTCATAGCTCCGGCTTCACACTTCTCTGGGCAGCCACTGCCTCTTGACAGACCACTGTCACTTCCCATCATCCTCTCTGCTGATGGCGCCTCCCTCTTCCACTGCTTTGACACCCCCCATACCTACCCCAACCCTTTCCTGGCAAGCTTGCGCGAGCCCACTTCCATACCAGTGCAATTATTTTTTTGACAAGCCATCCATCAGCCTTAACTTTAAAAAGCACTCTCAGTGATATCCATTGTTAAACCTCCCTTTGCAGCTCCTGCCTTCTCCCTCCAGATAGAGCTTGCATGAGAGAGTATGATATCAGACATCACCAAACCTACCAAACCATGTAAATTTACTTTGTTCTCGGCTGTGTTTCCAATTTCACGTCCAATTTTTCGGTACATTATGCGTAGTTGTGCCTAATACAATGTTGTCAAAACCCATTACAGTTTGCTCCCTTAGTTGCCTCTAAAAACAGGTTATGATTGTTATTCTATATGTGTAAAGCAGACATGTCACACGATCTGCAGTTGAATCTTATTAAAATTATCTGTTCAGTTCTCACATTCTTGGGTCAGAGCAATTTGCAAGCATTAGCAAAGACACATATGAAAATGTCAGTATGTCAACTAATAACAACGAAAGCAAAGCGGTGCATTGCTGTGAGTCAATAATGCTGCCTTGCTGGTGACACAAATTTGATGGTAATCTAAGAAAATGAATAAGAGGGAAAGGCTCGGTGCTGTTTGAAAGGGAATCTTGTCCTGCGTTGAATCATTTGGCACTCTTCCACTTGGCCTACATCTTAGCCTGGTACGAAAAAAGAAAAAAAAAGAGGGGGGCATGACTACAAAGTGCTCTCCCATCACTGTTGTCTGGTACACTCTCAAACAGCACACATTATATGAGCATGATGAATTGCCTGCATTACAAAAAGCTCAAATTACTGTTCTGTTCATCTGACCAATGTTTTCATTTGAACAATATAATGTTGAGCTCAGATCGTGAATATGGCTATTGGGGTGCTGAAAAGACAATTACATTTATATCACTGTGACAAGCAAATACATTAGTGGCTTTACTTTCACATGCAGAATTGGCAGCACCTACAGTGAAACTCATCAAAAACAATGTTTAAGTTTGTGAAATGCTGTTAATCAAGAGAACAAAAAGAACAAGAGGAAAAAGAAGAATAAATGAATGAATGAGATAAAAAAAAGTAGAAGAAGCAGAGTAGAGACCAGAGAGCTGTTGTTGATCGGGCTATTTTTCAGATTACTTAAATATGTTTGTGAAGTCAAAGATCAGTAAGTGGGTGAAATAAATAAAATGTACTCTGTTTCATACCATATTTATGTACCAGATTTTAGAAGACAAAAGTATGTTTATGTAAACTAGGGCATTTTTGTTTTTCCTACTTTCTGACTGATTAATTCCTGTATGGGAAGTGTCATGTAGCCAGCAAGCGCTGGTCATTGAATGAATTAAAACACACCCATGTCATAAACACTGTTTTTGCATGATGGGAATGAAAATATTAAAATAGATGGCACCACTAATGCTATTACTTTGATCAGCAAAAGATAATGGAGCAAAATATTCTTTCCATCTTTACTACATTGTTACTTATGGTAGTAGCTATAATTCAACACCCTGAAGCTGTCTTCATCTAGCTGAGGAATTTAATGGAGAAAAATAATCACAAAGCCAAAGTGATGATGATTGACTGATATAGTGTAAAAAGTCACGATAGTCAAACGTCAAGAAAACTACAGATGCAAATACACTGAAAATAATGGGTTTACATTAGAAGTGGATATTATTTTTTCATCACATATACAAAACAAGAATGTTATATGAAATTTTCATTATGACCAGAAAAAGAATCACATTGGCTTTAAGCAGTTAGAGTTATGTTTATAAGGAGGGAAATTAGTGTTAACTATATTTCATTTAATAACTTATTCCAAAAATGTCCCATTGCATTCCCCAGTTACCTCAGTCAGATCCAATGTGGTTTTTTTTTAATAAATCAATTCATTTGAAGTTGGAGAGAACATATTGAAACTTTTTAGTAACAGAAAAATTACTTTGCCAAGTAATTAATTCATTCATAATACTCTAATTTCATTACTAACTTAGAAGTAACTAAGTGATATTCACAACATTGGTGCTTATTGCAGTTTAGTAACTAAATTCTATTGTTAATTATAATATTTTATTCTGAAGTGTAAAAATGCTTTGCAAAGAAAGACAAAGCTAAAAAAAAGAAATATAAGAGGTAGATAAATAAATCATATTTCACTCACAAAAATAAAAGGGCAAATCCCAATGTAATCTGCTGTGAGTGTAAAGTGTTCAGGCTATTTTGTTAATTATAAAGTTAGCTATAAAAACAGCTCGATATTGGGCTCATCTGTATATTTTTTTAAATTCAGATTTTTTTTTCATTTCCGGCGTATCAATCCCCACCTCTTCATTTGCATTTATTTTGTATCGTGATCTTCATGTCAAAATAAAAACTATCCTGTATTGTAATATATAATAGTACTACATTACATGTATGTAGTTCATTGCAACTGTAACAGCTTCGTCATGACCAGATTCCTGCTACACATGCAGTCTTTTAAAACCAGGTTTGATGTGCCCCTTTTTTGACTTTGGGCACCTGACCCGAGGTCTCTGCACAAGCCTGATGACAATGATTAAAGACAGGCAGATAAGTGACAAATTTGCCACAGCAGCACTATGGAGCCTCGCTCCACATTACAGACTCATTCAGCCAAGTGAGTTAAATTTTAAGCCAATTGCATTCAAAAGCCACCCTTCAACCAAAAGGAAACACAATTAACAAGTTTATGCCTGCATGTGTCTGGCTGACTTAATGAATATCAAATTACACACAAACACATATAAATCATCATTATCCTCCAAATTTTAATTGATTCCACAGTTAAACATGACAAATGCAACCTATGGCAAGTCTTGACTTTTATTTTTTCCTAATATAGGAGTATTTGTCTCTCTTTTCCCAGTGCGTCATAGCTAATTTGACATAATATGTGACACTAATTAACAGGCACAACCAGACAATTTTAGATTAGTGTAATTTTTTATGTTTACTTCAGGGAAGCCTTCTGTTCCTGATCATTTCTCAGGCTCATTGTTCAGTTTCTAATGGCATCTTGTAGGATGTCAAGGAGAGTTATTGTACGAGACATTCCTCAATGTAACCTTAAAAATATATATTTTTTAGCATTTTATTCAATGTTCTTGGCAGTAATGAAGTTGGATGAGAATATATTTCTAATAATGCTTTTTTAAATTAAAAAAAATTATTATAATCCATGTGAATAGTCTAAGGCAGGGGTAGGAAACCCTGGTCCTCGAGCTCAACCTCTGAGTCCTTCAAATCAAATGGATCCAGTAGCTTATCAATGGCACAGTTGGGTTAGCCTGTGGCCTGATAGCTGGAAGGTTGCTGGTTTGAGTCTCGGCTGGGGGGAGGTCCAACCAGTAAGCCTTTCTGTGTGGAGTTTGCATGTTCTCCCCATGTTAGCGTTGGTTTTTTGCATGTACTCAGGCTTCCTCCCACAGTCCAAAGACACATTGGGGATAGGCTGATTGGAGACTCTAAATTGCCCATAGGAGTGAATGTGTGTGTGTGCATGGTTGTTTGTCTATGTGTCTTGGCCCTGTGATGGACTGGCAACCTGTCCAGGGTGTACCCCGCCTCTTGCCCTATGTCAGCTGGGATTGGCTCCAGCCCCCCCCCCCATGACCACGTTCAGTGAATATGTGGTAGAAAATGAATGGATGCATGTTTCAGTGTGGATCATTTGGGTGTAAAGCTTGTGTTTATTGTTGTGTTTATGTAAGTGTTTACACTTTGTGCTGTGTCTAATGCAATGCAGACACCTGCCACTGTCTGTGGCCCTGACAGCTCTGGTCCCAACAAAGTGAAGCGAGGCACCAGCATATGTTTATCAGTGATCCAGATGGCTCATGCTTGTCTCCAGACTGACAACTTTGCTCCTCCATTATCAAACACTGGCAATTAACCATAATCAAGTAGGTGTTAATTAGACATAATGAAACAATTTCTGTTTGGTCAGAGCCTGCTATTTGCCAATTACTTGTAATTATATACACTAAGCACTTCAGTCTAATCTGTGGCGGTGGTGGAACAGGCAGCCAGTCAAACAGCGGGGTTGCGTCTGTTTGCCAGTCTGAATATCAGAGCCTTTTGTTTTGTCTAAAAATCTAGCAGATTTAAAATCGTAGTCCTCTGATTGGCTAGCCTGTCACAGCTGCCTGAGGGGGGAACAAAGGCACGTCATACCTCTTTATGACAGCACCAGGGAAGTTTGTCATCCTCAGGAGAGGATGGCCGTTAATCAGAATGACCTTCGACCCCAACCCGTAGCCCCACTGCTGTTTGTACTCACCTGGAAGCGATGCATGCTTCTGGGAAATTAAAGCTGTAAATTTGTTCAGCATAAATCCGAGAAGAGGCAGAAATGGGAGAACAGAAAGGATTAGATAATAACAGACACAGAAGAAGGTAAGATGGGATTCTGAGTGAGAGGTGATGTAAGTGGAAAAACCTTTAGAGGACAAATGGAGAAAACTGCCTTTAGACAACTAGATCCTACATCAGAATCAAAATAAGTTTAACAACGACGCAGCCAAGTAAGCGTTAACTTGCTTTAACAACGACGACAGGGTGAGCTCAGTGAGTAACACCATCACAAGTAACAGCTGGCATTAACAATTGGCACATGACTAGATCTACACAGCAGAATGACAATAGCTGAAACGATGAGTTTCTACTGAAATATAATTGGAATATAAAATGATCGCTGCAACATGCATAGCACTTGCAAAAATGCCAAAAAACCTCCAACAATATTTAAATATGCAAAAAAAAAGGGAATATACATGTGCATTACCAGCCAAACATAGAATATGTTAGTTTTGTCTATTAGAAAATTCTCTGATCTGCTGCACATCGTTTTCTCTTTCAAAAATACAAAATTTTTTCCAATGTTTGGCCTTTCTAAAAAGAAAAAAAAATATATATATATAAAATATATATTATAGCATGATAAGGTCATTTTCCCCTGGCGTGGCAGCTCTATGGTTCCATAATTCCACTTACCTAAAGGCAAAGAAAATCTGACTTTGGTTTTACTGTCTCCATTTGCTAATTTACATTCAAAAACAACATTTTCAAAGTATTTTATTTAGGGTTTTGCATGGTAAAGCTTCTAAATATGAAATATATACAAGCTGTAACTCAGAACCAAAGGCAGTTTTACCTGATTGTTTGCCGTGACCTAAATCCAGTTTAAACCCAGAAAATGTCTCTTTCAAGCACTTCTCTTGCTTTTATATTCCATTTATTGCACCAGATTTCTTAAAAAATTAGAAGAATGTTTATTGCCATTATTTTAACTTAAAAAATCTTTGATTAAACACCAAACTTAACTTTGCAATCACATTTGCAAGTAAATCATGTGAAATTCCTGTGTAATTAGGGTTCTACTGTGTAGAAAGGTCTTCCTTAAGATTGACTCAGAGCTTTGTTTAAACCAAAAACCTGGTTATTTATTACTAATGCTGCTGAGCAAAATTTTTTAATGTCAGATAAAAAGTTTTAAGAAGGCAAGTGATGACATTCCCACCATGACAAGAAGATTGATGAGATACCTTGTCATCACCAAGAAAAAAAAAGTTCACCATGGCTTTTGTTAAATCAAATATGTGTATTTAAATAAATGTCAGAAATAAAATCTAGTAAAAAAAACACCAAACCTATATAACGAACAGTATTTGAGTGTTAATGAGACTCATCTGGTCTGACGTTTCCATGAAGGCTACTTTTTTTTAATAAGCTCTTACTCGTGACTAAAATGTGTTTAGCAAGCTGTACAAAACAGAGTAGCATTTAACACAACATTAAAACAACCACTGCACTGTAAATGTGTCAATGCTCAACGAACACATTGTATGTTTTCGAAGGAATCTGTCATCTTTAATGGTTGAATGTGGAAACCTAAATTCCACACAAGTCGGCTATAAATCTGAATGTCACCAAAGTCGCCTAATTAAAGAGGGCTGAAGCTGTAAAAGAGCACGTTTCTGTGTGGAGTCAGTCATTCCTCTGAAGAGGCATCAACAACACTGTAAATAGGTCATTTACAGTGGGCCAGTAATCACAGAGACCATAACCCAGGACCAGCCCTCGCGCATAATTGCTGCGGTCCAGTGTAATCAACAGCACATCATTTGCTACAAGCTGGAAAACTACTCACACATACTCCACCCTGTAACACAAGACTGTCTCCCATGACTAAGGACGCAGCCACCAACTGTGTGTCTAAATATATTATATACTATTATGGTCATTTCAAAGCAAATGTTCAACACTTAAACATGCAGTTATCTAGTGTAATGATGAAAGTGTCTTTACAGACATCAATAGTTAAAGATTAGGTTTCACAAATTCACCTTTTAGCACTAATTTACTAAATTATAGTACATCCTGTTATCCTGTTATATTATCCTGTTTTTTAGTCAAAGTGGTTTTTTTGGTGTAAAACACATTTATTAGTTTAAACCTATGGTATTTACACTGTATTTTTTTATTTTGAAAAATTGTAGCATAATTCTCTAATGCATAAACTGAGCTCATAAATTGAGCTTCCTTTATGTGTAAGATTGGGATGCTTTCAAAACTTAAGTTTTCTTAAAAAAAGCCCCTTTGTAGGAGAAAATGTCTAAGTTAAACAAGACTTTTTAAAATTTCTTCCAAATCTGCATTTTCTTTTAAGAACATGAGAAAAATACCCACTTCCTCACAAATGTCAGAATGATATTAACTCAAAGTAAACACTGGCACCTTGGATGCATTTTTTTGTTTCTAATGTGAAATCTGTCTCTCTTTTCAAAAGACCCTGTATGGCCAGGACTGGAAACTCTACTTCTGTCAACAGACAGCTTTAAATTTACACATAATTTGACAAAAGTTCACAAATGTGTCTCAACATTTCAATGAATTTAAACTGCAAATACACAGCAAATCAGGCACATTATTTCAGGTGACATCCTAAACTTTCCACATCAAATTACTTTTACCTTATGTCATTTATTAAAAAAGGTGTTAAAAAACCTTCCTCAAAGTAATTAATTGTTTAAATATATATAATAAATATATATTGTAGTTTACTGAAAGACATCTATAAGCTGCATCCAGTCTGATTGGGTTAAGCTGCTGCATATTAATTTTGCCTAAATGTGAAACCTTGGGAGCACAGTGATAAATAACATGTTGCAGTCTTTGAAAAATGAAGTCAACCTGAATCTCTGCTCTAGTCCAAAGCCTTTCCCTGCTCCTCCTTGGTAATGACATAGAGTCATGAGGAGGAATGGATGGAGGGCTGCTGAGGTGCTGAGGCCTGACTTTCTTGTCAGTGGCATGACTGATCACCGAGGCTAACTCTAAAAGGATTGCTGCTGGAAATAAAGACACCAACATGTCAGCTGTAAGCTTCTCAGAAGGACCCATCAGACAAGTGGATGCGTATTGACAGGCCAAAGACAGAAAGAGAGATATGTGTAGAGATGAAGGGGAAGACGGAACGGAAGGAAGTGTCCTGAAGTCGCTCACCTTGGCACAGGCTGCAATGTCAGCCGACCCCGCGGCCATCACTCTCAGGCCCTGTCCTGAGTATTATTTAAAGCCAAACAAATATCAGGGAATGAATGTCACCACAAGGACACCCAGACCTCATCTCCACCAATCAGTGTCCAGGGTTTCAAATCACCCTTTCTCCTTCCCTCGCCAGCAAATCCATCTTCCTCATTCTTATACCCGGCTTCACACCCCCATTCGACCCCTGACTACCGCATTGAGGGGCGTCACTGTGCCACAGATTTACGATCTCCTCATTTCAGGCCAAGCACGATTTATTGACATTAGTTGTCAGCTTTCTTTTTGAGGAATTGCACGTAGAATTAATTTTAAGTACATCTTAATGTTAAATATCCTGGAAACACTAAATTTCATGGTAGGTGATGCTCAGAGCCGCATAAGCATATATCAAGTTCTCATGCTATAGTGAAAGACTTTATTCTAATACTTTAATTTAATAAGAACCAGCTCATAACTGCTTCATCTCAGTTGCTAATTACTCATCCTTTATGCTGAGAAATGATCTTGGGACACCATTTAATGCATCGGAAGTTTGAGTAATTTAATTTAATTGTTTTTATTACTTAATCATGTCCAAGGCCACGTAACGTCATGAGTAACCTGAATAAGGTATCTCACTGTGCCATGAAGACATTCAAAAATTGTTTTGTCCTTCATACTTGATGAGAAAACAATATTTGACTTACAAAAATCTGTGATGACATTTTAATTTATATTATACTTTATCGCCTATACATTAACTTGCAAATCTCTACTTATCCCCACAACCTTTCTGGCAACCATAAACAGATCATTAAAAGTGTTTCTAGCACTCTTTCTAGCAATCTCATCCTGGAAATATTGACACTTTACAAAACAAATATGAAGCTGTCATGTCTTGGATATCTCCATGCAGGGAGGATATTACAGAGCTAATAAGAACAGTTGCATCAAGTTTCTTGTTGTTTTTGACACCTCAGTGAAAAGAGGTACAGCCCAAACAAGACAATGCAGTAAAATAAATCACAATCGTGGCTATAAACGTGTAAAACTTGATCGATATGTGCTTGCCTTTTTTCCTTTTCCAATAACAGCTGCTGTAAAGGCCTGCTGAGCACAAGCGGCTATAAAAGTATGTAAAATAAATTAGGAGAGCATAATGAGAGGCTCCAGCAATTTCCCCATAAATATAACATAACGACCACAACTAAAATGTCAGGGAACCCAATAAATCAATTTCTCAGGGACAAGCCGGCCTTTATGTGTAGAGCACAGTCATATTTATAATCTTTTTTTTATTTTTTTTTTAATCAATGAATTCCATTTTATTTTGGGGGAGGGAGGGCAACTGAAGAAAAGGTGCAGCTCAACACAGATCCCTCTCACACGGGGAAGGTTTAATATGTGTTCTATGTGATTCATCACTGTGACACGGACACCTGAGGCCTGGGCCTGCTCCATTCCTCCAGTCTAAATGGTTTCTTGGGGACTTTTCTTGCACACGAGCATACACCAACACCACACATGAGCTGAGTAAAAGAGCTGAGAGAGATAGCGTGAGAGGGAACCAGATGGGTAACGGATTGACAAAGCAGGCGCCTTTTAAAAACAGAGCTATTTTGTCTAGGCCATGTAATAGATTGTGAGTCCAGAGTCACCCCATGTCACCAGTACAAGAGCTAAATCACTTGTGATGTAGAGAGGGAGAGTGAAAATCCAAGTGAGAATTAGATGATGAGATTACAGGCCAATTTCAGATAACCAACCCAGTGAGAGGGGAGTATTCATAGAAGGGCAGAGGTTACATACCCATTACACTGGGTTAGAGTTACTTCACACTAAATAAGGCTGTTATCTACCCTGCCGACTCTTCACTTTCCAAACTTCATGAGTCTACACTGAGCATAAGTACATGTGGCATTTCAGTCTGCTGATGTCACAGCAAAATATCTGTGACTGTACAAAAACAATTCAATGTCATTCCACTGTAGCCGTGGTCCATTAAATTACCAACATATTGAGACAGACATTTAAAGGCAGCTTCATAACTTGTTGTTTGACCTTATGCGAGCTCTGGGCTGTAAAAAACAAATATAGCATGATGGCAAAATGTAAAAAAAATGCAATTATTCAAACAGCATATCAAGCATAGAAAGTCGAGTCATCGACAACCTAGTAGGAAGTATGTGATTTATGGTGGGAAGCACACAGAGACACCCTTGGTGCTGGTTCCAGGAATTAACAAAAAGCACTCTCTCCAACAAATGTGATAAATAAGGCTTGGATGAAAGTCATGCCAAACATTGTAAAACATAAAATAAAATAAAAATAAAAAAACAGATCAGAGTTGCAATTTCATGGCTTATTTCAACATGTGACTTTTTTTTTCTTTTTCATTTATTTATTTTTGAACTGCAGCTTAAAATAAAATGCTCCAGATTACCGCATATAATGATGTTGTTCAAAGAAACTTCAACAGAAAAAGTTACTTTAGTATATTCCCCTTAAACAGAAAAGGATTCAGTTGTCAGAATATGTATAAATTCAACTTGCAGCTGATGAAAAATCAAAGTCAGTATTACCCTTCTAGTTTGAAGGACAACTTGTTTACCGTTTTCCTTTTAAAAGGTGTTGTTAAAGAGACACAATTAGAAAGAATAAAGACATTTTGGAAATTAAAACATACTCTTTTGTAGACTGTGCACTTAATCTGTCCTATAGACAGAAATTTACAAATAAGATAATATCAAATAACAATTTAACTGCCCATTGTAAAATCCACCATATATTCAGGATTCATAAGCAGATACAGAAAATACAGAATCAAAATTTGTTCTTACTTTTATTTGCATTAGTCTTTAAAAGTAGTTACAGACAAACAAGCCAAATCTCACTGAACAAGAAAAAGGGGATAAAAAAAAAACTAAGAAAACAAATAAATAAATCTTAGTCAGCCCAAACCTCAGAATAATTCTATCAATAAAAACAAAACAAAAAAAGACAACTTCAATGAATATCTTTGTGGACATCAGATGTGAAAAGAATCTGTAAAACCATCTTCTGCCTTCGACATATTAAAGAGAGCCTGAACAATTCAGACAATAGTTTCTTTCAGTCAGAGCTCAAGCTGTAACAGAAATGTCAATACCTATAGAACAAATGTTTCTTTAAATTGTATATGAGAAACATTTGCCATTTTAGGGATAAATGGTGAAGCTAAGGGAGCTCTTGTTTGTAGGCTAAGATTTGCGAACTCTTTAAAACCGTGTAAACTTTATATAGTGGAACCTCCCCCAACATTTTCAATTCTTTTCTTAAACTCTGTCCATTAACCGTAGCCTCTAGAGGTGGCTTGTTTAAGAAACAATTAAGGGGGTATACAGAGCTATTTGCAGCCAGCAGACCTTGTTGGGCAGGCCAGTTGACTGGAGTACCTTTCACAACTGATTTATAACACTGTCGCCATAGCAAGGCAACATAATTAATAGGAGCATGGACTTTAAGTCCAATGACTTCCACACCAAGTGGTTTTCCTTTGATTTATGATGACCAGCAACTTTGCATTTTATCAGTTCATTTGGTCATTATTTATGCTGATGACCAATTTCAATGGGTCACTGTCATCCAACTTGCCACTGATCAAAGAGAATTAGGGTTCATTGCATTATTTAGAAGCTGGTAATTTATCTTTGAACAAGGCAAATAGTTGTGGGGACACGCAGTTCTCCACAGCAATCCTGACACATTCAGTGATCATTACCCCAAGAATAAAATCCGCTAATGGCAAAATTAGACTGTAGTCCATAGCTGCATGTTGGGCGTTTCCTGGAAAAAATTAAAGCAAGTGAATCACTGGAATGCATATTCATAATGAGTATATGGCACTTGGCAAGACTGGTGTTCAGATCAAGAAAGGACAATTAGTCTTAAATTAGAGCATATTGCATGTGTGGAGTACTTAAAATGCATCCAACAATTTTCTTTTAGGTTTTAGGCTATTCGTTAAGTACATTTAAAGACTAGGTTTTGCAAAAATATATTATAGGAAAAAGCAGCCTTTCCAAAAAAAGCTGTAAAAACCAACATAAAATTGAAATAATAATTTAATACCCATCAAAGACAAATTTAATGACACTTGCCGCTCTTTAACACAAGGTAAATCTTTCACATATCTATTGACTTGTCTATGCACTCAATAATATATTGAGTTGGAGTTTACAAAGTGAACCTCTTCTGCCTGCCCCTCACAGTTGCAATTCAAAAGTGACATATTCCCAATTTATGAATTTAAATCACGGGTAATTTGGCAAATTGGAGGGCATGGTGTTGACCAGTCTCAGCCTGGAGGCATAGATGAACATATCAAAGCAAGACATCTCCAAGTGTCAATATCTGTGCTCATCATGTCAACAAACACCCAGCTGTGGCGAATACGATCCACAGCATTCTCAATGACGGTCTGCTTTCTGGCATATTTCATATACATGAAAAAAAAAATATTCAAGTTATCTTTTTTTAATTCCAAAGCCAGTTAATATAATTCAGTAGACTAATTTATAATATATACAGCTTAATTCTCTCTGGAACAAGTACAGTTGTTTCATTATGCTTTTAAAATGACTTTTCATTTGCAAAAGATGCTAGCTAGCATGGTTATTTTTAAGTATATTTCAATTTAATGTATATGAAAAACAAAGAAACAAAATAAACAAATACCTTTTAAAAAAATGTTGTATGGTATGACTTGGGAATTGACGTTAACACCATACCACAGGTCATAAAAGAACATGTCTCCACACTAAATGTAATAAGCACAGATTCTACATTCCCTTTGAAACAAACACACAACCTAGAGCAATTTACTGTACGGAAAATGAAAAATGCACTCTTCAAGTATTTGACAACAGCCCCAATTGAAATGATCAGACTCCATTTGTTAGCCCATTCCCTTCCCCTGATTCCCTGAGTGATGAATTGCATTTAGTGAACCGCATAAGGCTAAGCATTCTTGACATGTTTTTATTGATTTGCATGAGCTATATGCATGTAATCCTGTTTGTAGGTAAATCATGGCATGGGCAAATTTGAGTCACTGCGGGTTTACTACTATGAGAAAGAAAATTGGGACTGCATGGGAGGTGGAATAGTAACTGGGAAGGGTGGGAAAGCAATGTGGCTGCCCGTTGGAATCTTGGGACCTCTATTAAGATTTATAGGTGTTGGGATTCTACGGACCTGAGGCATTATTCATGGTAAAGCTTCTCTGTCTGGGCCCGTTTATAAGATGAGACAGGGCTGACAGAGATGGAGGCCTTCTACAACAGAGCAAAGCTCCTTGAACATGGGGCTCAGTCACCTGACATGCCCATGGCATCAGTTATAACCACTCAGCATAGAGATTCAGCTGAAGGTACACACTGTAAAGAACACAAAGCAAAACTGCCAGTTTTTGTCATCACACCACTGCCCCATTTATAAGGGTTCTTTTACAACGACAAATGAGAGCTTGCAAGTAGACTCCACTTCAGCATAATTAACATATAGGGTACAGTTAGTCATGGTAGAATGTTTGCTTCTCAGATCTACTTCTGTGAGAACTCCAAAGGCATGCACTGACTGACACTGCACACTTAGGATTTTAACAACAGCCCTGTGTAGCTAAGAATTACCTCAAACCTTATTAGACAAAGTTGAATCTTTGTTTAAGAAGCCTGACAACGTTCAGTTTATTCAGCAATTTCCCAGGAGCTCGGCCATACTTTATTTGGTCTTATTAGATGAAAACACAAGGATCACCTTCAACTTTATTAATGATGGTACTCTGGATGAAAGATGCTGGCAAAAATCTGCAGCATCTGTTTGCTGCATTCACTTCTCTACGGGCTCCACCTATTTCTCATGCCTAATGATGCTGATCCACTCGGCAAGTTTTACGGACAAATGTGTATTTGGCTGCATTCATCATCCTGAATGAGTGTTCCTGATGAGCCATCCCTTGGCCTGTTTCACTCTTTTTACCATACGTTAACAAATGACAACTCCTGCCACATGTTTTCCATTTGGGAGATACAGTGGGAGGCAGAGAAAAAAGGGTCGAGTGATTGTGAGGGCTACAAGATGGGCAGCTTAAAGGGAAATGAGTCAGTGATGACTGCTTTTACAGGAACCACCACCTGTGTGCTATCAAACATTATACAATGCCGTCAAAGAACAGGTTCAGACCTGATCTATGTCATTGCCAAGGCTCAAACCTCACTGCTTTAGGGGTGAAATTTAAGGCCAAAACACTTAAACTGTAGGTGGACTACAACTCCAGAAGCCAGGAAAAGCATCCTAGAAGCCTTCTCTTTTTTTCTTTCTCTCGTTATACAACCAAAAATGTTAACTTGGATAAACAAGTCGATGGTCGTTCAAAGTCCTGTGGAGTTGCACTGCAAGTAAATCATATTCTTTTTGATGTGCAGCTGGTTACAAGTTTAGAAAGTGTGATGGTCAGACACAAGCCTGCTTTAAAAAAAAAGCCTTTTTGATTTAGAGTGTATTTTCAATGTTTGAAAGCAGTAAATGCATTATAAACAGATGTGGCAAATCCAGGTTCCATAAAGTAGAAATCCTGCCTTTTTTTGGATACACCTGTATATTTAGAACAGGTGTTTTCACTATCAGGCTCATTTACCAGTCAGATAACCTGTGCTCATTAAAACCAGGTGGTTTGTTGACTGGTTAGAACAGCTGCTGGACAGGATTTTTGTTTTCTGGACCAGGAATTACCACTGATTATAAATAATGACAATTATAAGTGATCCCAGGATCAGCTGGAGAGAGAAAATATTTTATGAGTTTCTAAAGTGCAGCCAGAAATGCTTAAAAGTGATTTGGTTATGTAAGCCCATTATTTAATATACAATTAGAAATGTTTAACAACGACCATTATGATTTATGTTTAATTTATTTTATTGTGCAGTTCAATCCTATAATATAAAGCTTAAATTCCCTATGTGAATTCTGGTGTACGATGTTGTTTTATAATCTATCTTCTCATGTGTAGTTACACTGCAAATGTTGCATGTGTCCTGTGATACTTTTTTATAACATTTGAACTTCCTTACCTTTAAGAGCATGACTTTTGCAGTATGTTTAAAACAACAAACTGGAGGAAGGAGGACCAACCAAAAACAAAAACAAAAACAAAACAAAAAAAAAACAAAAAAAAAAACATCCATTTATGTACACATAAT
>JBAMHV010000017.1:15050555-15067843 GCA_037177535.1 Pseudomugil gertrudae
TATATACACACACACAGTTGTCATTGAGCTTAAGGAATGGGGAGTTTAATCGTCTTATGTCATTGCTTTATTGATTTGCAGGCTTGGTTCTCATCAGCTCCATTACATGGCCCATGCAGTGCTTGGCCACATAGTCCAGTTCAGTCAACAAAAGAAAGCTATTTCCATTGATCAAGGCTCTTCTATATGAATGAGATAGAGATGGATAACATACTTCAGCAAAACTCTACACTCAATTAGATGAAAAACAGTCCAGTAGAGGGACAGCAGAAGGTGTTAATAAGCAAGAGCATAGATGCTAGAGCATAAATCACCAAAACTGGAAAGTCTTTGCTTTCTCTTTGAATGAAACCACAATTTATCAATCTTTCAGACAGATGTGATGTGTTTATGTAGGCTATTGATCAACAGTAACCTTTTATTACTGTTTTTTTCTGTTTTGCTTACCATTAAGAAGTACAGATTAAAACAGATGAGAGTTGTTTAGCTTGCTAACGACCAGTATAACGGCACACTCACGTGGCTCTGGAATACCAAATGTTTTCACTGATGCTCATGTAGAAGAAATCATTGCAGAGAAGGTTGAGGCTGCACATTAATTTGTCAGCCCATTAGGAAAGCCCTCACTTGACAGTGATCTAATCTAAACGATGGGAGTGTCTATAGCCACTGAGCAGCCTTATTTGAATCAAGTCACTGCCAGGTCTCATCAAGAGCAGGGAAGCACGATGCAGGTTGAAAGAAAAAGACAAGCAGGAAGACGAGATGGAGAGGAAATCAAGCAGTCAGAGAGAAGACAGAATGTGTGATATAGAATATAAACTTAACTATTTTGGTACTAGATGTATATATAGTTCTAACAATGAATAAACTGTTGATAATATTTAAAAAAGATACATCTGGAACCAAATTGCGAGCAAATTGTTTAATTTTGTCAACCAAAGTATCCACTAAACTTACAGTATTACATCATAGAAGTTTGTGTAATATTAAAGTAAACAAAGTAAGTGCATTTGTGATTTGCATGATAAGCAGTGCTGTAGTATGTTCAGATAATAACTACACTGTTCTTTTTATTCTACTGTACAACAGGGCCTGCAAAGTCCCACCAGCAATATCCGCAAAGATTGGTCCACAAAGACATGAGGGGCTATACTTCAAAAATAGGCCTTGATTGTGCCATGTGGGACAAAAAGCATCACTCAAGTTAACCATTCTTCCATCTTTTACTGATAAAATCCACATTCCATTCATTACCCTTTATCATAAACACAAGTCTAGAGGGAAGCCAGGCTTAGAAGTGGTTAAGCTTGTCCCTGGTTTCCTATTTCTAGGGAGCATTTATCTGATGATATATATTCCTTTTGGTAAGTGAAAGGAGTTATTCTGTTTCCAACAGGAAGGACATTGATAGGACATTAGGGATTTGTTTATTTCAACTCAAAGCCATAGCATTTATCCAAGTGTATATTTTTGCTGTGGGCTCAAACCAAATTATATTTCAAGGCAAGATAAATCACAAGGCACAAGTCAAAATGGCACATGTTTTATGATCTTTCACAGAGCTCTAGTGGCAGGCTACATGTTCCTGAAAGCTGCACTGTGAATTTAGAGACAACAACCTACGTGCTCCAGCTTGTTTGTGACTAGAAACTCTGATTAATGTGACAGCTGTCACATGCACATCAGCTGTCTAGGTTTTGGACATTCAGCTGAATGATGGGATTTGAGAAGAAGTTCATCTGTCTTCATAATAAATCCAATGTCTTGTCTTCCTTGAACAGGAGATGTAGTGATGGACACATCCAACAAACAGGCTTAGAGAGATACTGCAAATGCACAGAGCTCATTCAGTTTAAAAGAAAGTGAAATGTGAGTTGATGTGCTTGAGTAAACAACTCAACATCACTTCAGCAATAATTGACAGACAGGACAGAAGTGTGAATATGGAGATTTAAATTAACTACAAATGCTCTAAAATAAGTTTGGTGAGAAAAAAAAACTTTTTCTTTGTGTTTCTTTTGCTGTTTTTGACAAGCTGGAATGAACTTCTTGGACAGGTATTGCGTTGTTGTTGTTGTTTTTTTCCCGCATGCTGCCATGTAAAGTGTTTTTGTGGCCTGGTGTCGTTCACATGATCTGTCAGGAGATTGCGGCTGATCCCGTTATAAAGGCCTTCTTACGTAAACTCCTGAACTTAGTATCCCGCTGATGTGACCCAGGCAACAATGCCTCCTTATATGCCCAAACAGAAGCTGCGGAACAAAACTCAAGAGCTTGTGTGGAGGGGAGTTGAAGGGTCATGTAAACTTGCAGTGAGCTAGAAAGCCTCCAAATAAAAGGAGGAAAAATCCTCTTTTCAATCTTCACATTGTTTCTTAGGAGGGATTGGTGCCATCACAAACATCGACCCCAAATTTCTTTACAAACAGGGCAAAGAGATTGGACAAAGGGTTCCACAACAACATGACACTGTGTCTGCGTGAGTGTGTGTCTCTGTGTGTAATGGTACTGTTTAATGGTACCGAGGTCCAGCTGCCTTAAGCTTACACCGAGGACCCCTGGGGTTTTCGAATGCATTTTCTTTTTGATTAAGAGTTGCATCTCCACAGAGAGAACACAGGTGAACTTCTTCTAATGACCCAGTTAATGCATTTGACCCAGATAAGCTTCTGTCATGTGAACAATGCATTTTGCAGAAGATACTGGCACATAGTTTACTCACTTCAACAATATGTAGACTTAAATACAACATTACAATGACATTTGTAATTATTTTCACTAAGTTTTAAACAATTTGAACAACATTTAAAAAAAAACAGTCAAGGTGAAGGATATTGCATACACTTTCAAGCATAATGTTTGAAGAATTTTCATGCTATTAGGTTTTTTTTTTAGATGTTAAGGCACTCTGAAACTGATTGCAGTTGCTTGCCTGGAATAAAGTGCATGTTGGTCAAAATTAATACTAGCATTTTCAATTCTCACAAGAAACAGACATACCCATGGCTATCTTAAATTTTATGGCTTTACATGACATTATAACCCATGTAAGAGGTCATAAAGACAATGAGGATTGTAGTAACTTAAAAAACCACCCACCCACTTCTCTCTGCCATATGTTACAAAGTTCTGCGTGTCCTCAGAGAGGCAGACATCTCACTGCTCTGATCACTAACTAGCCAACCAATCAAAGCCTTCTAGCCATGAAGCAATTATCTGCTCTCCATAACATAGGTGGAGAATGTACCAACAAACCCTGCAGCTCTCACCCTCCCCCAGCCTGGATACTAAAATAACTACAGACGCCTTACATATTCTTACAACTGTATGTAAAACAGAGGGCAAACAAGAATTTGTTTTCCTCACAATGAACTGAGATCGCATTACATGCCATGCCAAGTACAAAGCCTGAAACTGCAGGGGTGGATTTTAACCTCTTACTGTTGCATAGCAGGAATTCTTGTCATTATATCAATTTATTTCAGTGTCATTTGTGTGAGCTAGAGTTTGGCTAATGGAATGAAAAGCAATGGGATTCACATTTGAAATGACTTTAAAGGCCTTACCAAGCTACTTATTGTAATAATGAAAAGTAACAGTTTTAAGCTTTCATGCTTTTCTTCACATATAATCAGAAGGTTGATAACATTCAAGTGAGTAAATAAATAGCTAAGAAAGTGCTCTGGCTACTCTATCCTGTTAAGAAGTGTAAAATGTATTAGATGAAATTTTTTTCTTTTCTGGATGAAGTCATTTTTTCACCTATAAATATGATTTACAGTAAGAGCAGAGGGAAGGAAAAAACCAAAAGAAAATTAAATATATTACATATCTAGAGTTATACATAGTAAAATCCCTTCCTTAGAGCCTTCAACAATCCTGTACTAAATGCAGAACACTTTCCAAAATAACATCATAAACGTATATCTTGGTGCTCGTTTGGCTGCATCAGGATCTGCCGTCACATTTGTTATATTGTACAACTTTGCAGCGAGTACTAGTCTACCAAGGGAACCATAAGGACTTCAAAATATTATTTATGTCCAGTAATTGTACTTGGTTAATCTTATTTATTTATTTAGTCATTTTGGGCTTTTGCCTTTACTGCGGTAATCAATCAGCCTACATCTACAGCTGTGAATCTTCAGTTTGCTAAAAGATTACGCTTACATTATAAGTCCCTCCTCTGAAAAAAATGTATATAGATAAGTGTTCGGAAAGACAACTTCATACATCCTTCACAATGTTTGTGTCTACTGATTTTATTATACAATGGCAAATATTTGGCAAGCAGGTATAATAACTGCTATTTTTTAAATAAATAACATTTCAACAATATATATTAATCACAGAAAAGTCATTGGGTGGAAATAAAACTGATAAAAGCAATTTATAAATAAACAATTGTGTTGTAAAGTTGAAAACAAATTGCATTGAAATGATTTATTCATTAATTCATTATCTGTACTGCTTTTTCCAGTTCAATGTTGTGAGAAAGCTGAAGCCTACCCTAGATTGCCAGTCCACTGCAGGGCCAATACAGAGAGACAAACAATCACTCCTAGAGAGAATTTAGAGTGACACTGGAAGGAAGTCAGAGTATCCGGTAAGAACATGCAAACTCCATACAGAAAGACCACTGTTCAAACCCTCCCAGGCTGAGGCATGACCCAGCAATTTGCTGTAAAGCCACAGCACTATGCCACCATGGAGCCAAGAATGATGTATCAATGCACAAACAGGCTGTAGCTCTTTTTATTTATTTATTTTTAAGTAAAAAGAAAACAAAGAAAAATATAGCATTAGTGCTACTTTTACTTTGTGTCTGTTTCCCTGGAAACACAGTGTCCAGGGGCCCACTGGTTGTGCTGGGTCTGATGGGGGTGTCTGTGTGAAATCCAAACTGACTGATCCAGGACAGAGCAAGGATTACACCACTTCCCGCTTGAATTCTGTCCTTTTCAACAAAGAGCTTTCTGTAACCACGGTCAAGTGAGCCGTTAGTTAGCCAGTGGAGCCGCAGAGTGGTGGTTCAGGGCCACTGTGGGAAAAGGCAGAGGGCTCCAGCATCATGTTACCATTCCTCGAACATAAGGCCCAAGAGCCCCAACCATCAGCATCACCACCCACCACTTTGCTCCCAGAGCCTGAAGGAGGTGTCAGGTTCTGGCACCTGCTGGGGGCCCTGGCAGGTTCATGCCCTTGGCAGGTTCACATGTCACTCCAACAAAGAGCCTGTCAGTGTCTCTGTGGTCAACAGGGATGACGTGCAGTAGTTATTTCAGCCACTGGAGGCTGTTATTTTGAGCAACTTCTTACTTAATCCACAGAAAATTATTAACATTCATCAGCAAAACAAAAATGAAAGTAAGAATAAAGAAATAAAGAAAGATTGAAAAAAAAGCAGATAGACTGGTGTAATGATCGTTTTACACGGAGGAAAAAAAAATTCTCATAACATGAATCTTGTCATCAATAAAGACATTTTCTTTACTGATAGACCTGTGGTGTGGTTTTAGTCTATACAGGCTTTAATTATACCAAACAAATCACAGTGCAGTGACACCCAGCTCAATACTTCCTTCAGAGACAATGCATCCACCACCACTGACCTAGTCTCTAAAACACAAACATGCATCATTTGGCCAGGAATGAAGATTAGATATAGAACTTACTGAAACTGTCAATGGTAAAGTCAATAAAGGGGATCTTAGTATCTTTCCTCCAACTAATTAATGGTAGTCTGACAACAATGATTTTAAAAAAGAAAGTTGCATGTAAAGGAAATTCAGAGGCATAGTCCCCATCTTGACTCTTTATTTTTAAATGTAGGTCATTAAATAATGACAGTTTTATTGGTATTAGCTAAAGCTTTACTTGTTTAATGTCTTCATAGACAAAACAATAACCACAGCAGAATTCAACTTCAGCTGGATTAGGATTCATTGCATGCAGTTAATGGTATGTGGACAGATGCCAGAAGTAAATGCACAATAATTCCAAAGCAATCCAGTTTTATTTGTTAGTACTTTCAGGACCCAAGTACTTTAAAAAAATCCTGATTACAAACACAAGTAATTGGCTTTTCCTATAATTATATATAAATAATAAATATATAAATGGAAAAATCACAATACACTTAACACACTTTGTGGAGAATTTGTGCACAGCACCACACAAGTATTATAGGACACATTGGAGACAACGTGGGATTCAGAATGTCAAATCTAAGTTATGACCTGGGACAGCTGGGGGTCAAACCAGCAACCTTTAAAAAGGGTGAACATCACTATACCTAGTTTATTTTCTCAGAAATTAAGCAGGTATGTTACATTGTTAATCCACAACATGTTAATATTTTTAAATATCAAATAAAAAACAAGAATACGTTTGCCTTTTCGAAAAGCCAAAATGTGGCTTCAAACTTTCTATTCCTGTTTTTACACTGGTGAATATAAAGGTAAACCTACCCTGAATTCTTCTATTCTTTCTATATTATTCATTCAATCTCATTTTGAGTTGCTTTTCAAATAACTACAAGTAATAATCAGCAAGTTTTAGGTTATTATTGATATGGTTTCCTCATGAACGGTTATTGTTTCATTGCTGCTTAAAAGTGAAAATTTACTGTTTTCTCATTGAAATTAATATAATTTTTTTCAGACTTTGGTTAAATGAAAACAATATTATCATTATCAGTAAATGTATATTGGATTTATGAATAGAATATTTATGATTGAATTGATCTTTTGACCAAAACCTAAAAGTCAACTAATGCAGACAGTATTTATCATATTTATTGATGGTAGCAACAGTTGCTCCTTGAATGCTAAATCCTGGTTTTGCTCAATAATCAATCCATCTTTGTGACAGTGCATTGAAAAGTACAAACAAGTGTGCAGTGAAGTTTGTGTGAAACATAAAAATGGACCGCATTGAGCAGCTTTAAGGCCCATATTTAAATGTATTCCTTACAAATTTAGGGCTGAGGTCAGTTCGTGTTCCACGCAATAGAAGCTGAAGGTCAATGACTTGGACATGAGCAGTGAAAAATGTACAACTGCTAGTCACATCACAAATAACGAATTAAAACTGAGGTAATGCAATACTGTAATCTTCTAAGAGGTATAAAGACCAGTTAGTCAGGCTTGGAATCTCACAAGGAAAATGAGAGCCACTTATCCAGTAACGAGAGCTTAATGAGGGTCCCTTTAACTAGCTACAGTGTCTCTCTTTGCCTCGGAGAAACATTTGTCTTACAGTACAAATGTGATTCATGCATCATTTCTATTGTGAGAGAGAATGGTGTAATAACCGTATAAATCACAAAGGGCCTAGTTTGGGGTAATGAGACTTAAATCTCCTAAAACAACACCATGAACTCAGCTGAATGATAAAATGATTTGGTGGAGGAAAATACTACCTTCCTCACGTAAAGCTACACCACTCAGCTACACATAGCTTTTGGCAGTGCAGTAGCCCTACTTCATTTAGCTCTGACAGGCAATTTAATACCACAAAATTACTAACCTTGGCTTTGCAATTACTTTTCCAGTTCTGAATATTTTCAATCCCTCTGTAGATGTAATCTTAAGGTTAAGGTCCCTGAATAGGGCAAACCCCAATCCTGAAGTCAGTCTTTTAACAAGAGCTCTGATCAAACAAAACATGGAAAACATAAGAAGTAGGAAGAGGATAATAGTTAGACTATTATGCTCTACTTTGCTCTAACATAATGCAAAATGAAAAGAGCAATTATGGAGAGACAGAAATTAGGTTTTAGTCTCATAAAAGGTGGTTGGAAAATATTAACGTTAGCTTTATAAATCACTTGCATCCTGAACTTATGTTCATCTGGTTGAGAAAGTGCTTGAACATAAGTCACCATGCACACAGAAGCAAACAAAAATACTAAAAGTATTTTCAAAAATTCCCAAGAAGAATTTAATTATCTATTAAGGCTATTAAGGGGCAGATAAAAAGCATTAGATTGTGTTTGGCATGATTTTTAGCTAAGTTTTTACCATACAGTGATGCATAATGTCTCAGAATCAGTCTAATTAGGTGTTATAGGGTTAAATAATAGAAGTTCATGACTTATTTTGTTACTAAGCCTAAAATATTTCACAGTGCTCTGCTGCATAAAAAACTGGAAGCACAGTAAAATAAAGGCAGTAGGGATCGATTAAGCTAGTATTTTAACAGCTATTACAATGTCATGATTGAAACTCAATTATGACTAAGTGGTATAAAATCAAACTGTTTGTGATTTTTTCTAATTATTTATGTATGTATTAATCATAAGATATCTCAACATTTCAAGCACATGTAGTATGGGGGCCTCAGGTGGTCAAAAGGTGCTGTTTAGCTTGCTTATGCCTTGGGTGGTGTGTTACCCAAAATTGTAGAGTAAACCCTCTTTAACACCACAGGAAGCAAGAAAAAATCCTTTCCCTATTGGTGTTTTATTCCCAGGCAAACCTTTGCACATCTGAGCCTGTTGTGTCAGCAAGCAAAAAGCGGGAATGATTTGTACTGATCACTCTCTGCTCTCCTTGAGTCCTAACTGCAGCTTCACTGAGCTTTTGACAGATGTGTCCCCTGCTAGATGATTAAAAATGGTCATTTCTCCAACTCACAATGTGGCACACTAACCTTTCATTTCTAGGATGATAGCTGTGCAGTGACAGGCACTCTTCCAATGTGTTCATCTTGTCAGTCCATGGCACAGTTGACATTCAGATTCACCTATATGTTTTTATGTTGGCAGATGTTAAAGTTGGCAAGTACTTCAGACGTGAACAGCAGGCAGGACAGCACTCAAGGAGCAACAGGAGATGGGGTAAATGTGACACTGTGCAAAATACGGGCATGTTTTACATCAGTCTGTCCTCTTACCCTTGCTGCAACTCACAATGACTCTCATAGAACATCTGCCCGCTGTGCTGGACAGGTATTTATGCCATCCCCACCCAATGGCCTATTTCTCATTCTCACAATCTGTTCTGGTGAAAAAGGAGCGTCGGCCACATTGTGGAAGCCCTTGTTCATCTATGGCAGGGAGGAATAAAAACCTCAAACCCCTATGGAGGGCCAAATCCCCTTCTATGCACCAATAAGGATATTCTAATGTCAGGCTTGTTTGCAGGAGTGTGAACTTGTGGAAATACTGGTATTAGATAGGATATCAAAGTCAACAAGCTTGTTGCTTTAAGCTGATCCTTCTGTCCCCTGAAAGAATTTAGTTCAGTGAAAGCCCAGAGGAGCTTCGAATGTTTCCTCAAGTGCAACTTGATCCATAACAGACAGAATCATGTAGCTCCCTGTGATAGCAACACTCTATGCACAGTAGGGATGCCCTAATACCCAATTCCTGGCAGTCACTTGAACACTTGAAAAATCCCATAGCCAACTAATAGAGAGCTTTTCAAAGAGTTTATGGAGTTTATTTTAGACAAACAATCAATATGTTTTAAATTAAATGCTTTAACAATGGCATATTTATTGTGAATTAATGTGTCAAAAGGTGCAGTTTCCATTATTTTTATTCATTCATGCATTTTTTAAATAACTGTTTCATCTTTTTATACAGTCAATTGTTTCATCCTAATTTAATGTCTGTTATTCATTCTTATCACACTAATTAAAATTAGGTCTTTAAAATACCATTTTGTGTAATGTAAATATGAGTGTCTATCACACTAAGTCAAAAATGTCCACAAAACACTGATTTATCCAGGCAGGTCTCGAGCAAATCATTTTAGGTTTCATAGTATGTAACACTTGACTAATTAGGATTTGGGTCACAAACAATACAATCCTTCATGGCTGATGACTGAGACCCATGCACTGATAAACTCAGCATTGCAATAAACTCTGCAGCAAACGTGCATAATTATAGGATGGTAAAAGATGGTTGGGAAAGGCTATCAGTCACATGCATATGCAAGGATATGTTCATTAGCCATGTGCTCCAGTCAGTGTTGCTTATGTTAATTAACAGCCTGGAGTGATGTTCAGTGGGGTTATGCATTTAATCTATGCTCATTTAAAATTGGAATATAAAAACTGTTTTGGACATGCATTAAAAAGAAATCTTACAATGCCATTTTGTCTGCAACAACAATGTTGTAGTTTGTGAAATCTGTGTAAAACTGCTATTGCTAAATTCTATTTCTAAAATCTGAATTTTCTTAGCAGCATTTTATGATCTGTGCAAGCATGGAGAAAACTATCAATTTAGCTAATATAATACCAGTTTTACCATTCTAACATGAGGGTAGATGCTTGAATTAAAACATGTTTTATGCTGAAAAATTACTGCTACACATTTTTTTTGTGAACATTATTTCATTACATAATCAATATGTAAACATGAGTAAGAAGCAATTAAAAGAGTCAGAAATATGATCAAATTCAGTAAGACACCATTGTACTGAGCAGTCAAAACTTTGGAATTGACTTTAAATCATATTAAGTGAAGTGCTAGCATGTTGTAGTTTGTACATTTTTGGACACTCGTTGAACAGCCACATGTTTCAGGTTGCACAGCATCAGTGGTTGTTGTTCCTTGTTTGTGACATGTGCATTAATGGCATTGTTTATTGTTTGTTTTTCTTCATATGCTGCTTCCCCCTACGATGCATTTTTTAAGCATATGTGTGAGTGTGTGACAGCACACTGGACAGCAACCGCTGCCAAAAACATGTAATATTTTGCATCCTGTACTGTTTGAAAACAGCACTCCATTTGAGGTTTTATTTTTGCATTGCTCAGTCTGTTTGAGCCTCTGTTTGAGTTGACAAAGCTGACTTGCTTGTCTATCAAAAGAAATTTCTGTCAATCAAACTCAACAAGGGAGTTGTCACATCATCTCATCACTGTCCATCAAACCCAGTCTCAGAACTCTGCTGTGGCTGTTTAGATCATGGTGTCCACATAGGGGACGCTTATCAGTTCAGAACCTACCAGCAGAGCAAAGCAGGTTGCGTCACATGGAAAAGCTCCTTGGGTGATAAAGGCACTTATAACCCTACATATATTTATGGATACCATTAAAAACAAAACTGCTATAAAGAAAATAGCTGACTGCAGAGCAAAAAGCCCGAAGGACCCAATTTCCTCCTGAAGCACCTGATGGACACTCTGACAGGCAGATTGCTTTCCAGTACCAATTTTTGGAGCATGTGAAAAATGGTCCACACAGCCAGTATGTGGTCTGAGATGAGCCATAAATCTTGTTTTATCTCTTCTGTGGTGGTAGCAGAAAGGGATGAGTTGCTTTTTTTCCATCTCATTCACATGTCTATCTGTCTGTTATCTGTGCCCTTGAGCAAAGATTACTGATGCCCTGTCTTTGATATATGACACATCACACAGAGCAGCTTTTCATCCTGTGAATTAACCCAGAGAGGGAGGGAAGAAGAAATGCAAACCTGACTGCTGTCAGCCAGGGGGGCTCTCTCTCACTGTTCCTTTGTGTTTCCCCTTGCCCCCCTTCTTTACTCACATGATCCTTCCCACTTTTCCTCCTCTCAGAGCTGTGGATTCCCTCCTTTCGGATTATGAGCAGACGGGAAGCAGAGAGCATCATGGTTACCCAAGTTTGGTGGTAAATTGTTTGTCTGACCTCTGCACGTCTCTGCATTTTATAATCTACTGTGTGTCACCCCTGTCTGATCCCCATAACAAATAGCCCCTGTCAGTTTCTACTTCCTTTATCAGAAGCAAGAGAGAAGACCACTGTAAGTAACTAGCACAGGTGGAAAAAGGCATTTCAAGTGAGTGATGAGAACATAGATTCCTATAACGTAGCCACAAGAGCAGAAAAAAGTAGATAAAAGGTAGAGATTATAGAAACAAATGGTAGTATATTACGTGGTAACAGCTTATGTATGTCACAGAAGAAGAAAAAGACCTCAATTGGCTTTCAGGAGAATAATACTCTTGTACCATCCCAGGTGAGGACTATTTTATTATTCAGTAACCATGAAGGCAAGCAGAACTGAGTGCAGCTTAATGTATCATCTGCTAATACATTTGAATAATGGTCTTTTAAATGAGTAAGACAAATAGCAGTGACCGCTTTGTGCAATCTAAAACAGAATGTAAAATAACACATTAGGCCTGACTGCCACAGAGGGAATTAAAAGACTCTATGTAACAGAGTAATAACCATCTCTCTCCAGACTCCAGACTTCATTAACCCAAAGCTAATCTCCCACTCAAATGCACTGATCTTTACATGCCACAGGGAAAAATGTGTTCAGTAAATACTAGTTGGTTTGTATTTGGATTAGGGCCAAAGAGCAGAGCACTATCTGCATTTTTTTTCTCTTTTCACCCAAATAATCAAAAGGGGTCATAAATAAAATATTATGCCATGAGGAACGTGCAGTAATCCATTATCATAATGACAATATTCGTGATCTATTTCATTAACATGCAGTCTTTAACCCAAACACCCCAGCGTTATGTACCCATTTACAAGTTACGAATGTGCTTGAGTGTTTTATCTAAGAGCTGCAAGTCTGATGCATCATCAGCACACTACCAAAATAAAGCAACATTTTGCTGTTTTGAACAGTTTTCCTAAACATTAAGTAAAAATTATATCCCAAATATAATGCATACAACTAAAAAGTGGTTTGTTTGCATCATGCTTCCTTTACATGTACATTGTGCCATACAGTGTGTGTGTGTTGTGTAAGTTGATAGAGGGATGTGCTGACAAAATGTCTAATGTCAAAAGCACTGTGTTTATTTCTCACATTCACACTGCACTATTCAAAGGATGATGTGGACAGCAGCATCCGCATGTGCGAATGGCTGAAACATGAAGCCGGAGGGCACTGAGGCCTTCTTTCTGCCTCCTTTACGTGTTAATATAACCTTTTCATCTGCTCCCCCAATGGCACTCCTGAATCAATTCCCCCTCAGTGTCCCTCAGCGTCTGTACAACTGGCACCTCCACAACTTGTTCCATTTGTTATATCGAGCTCCATCTGGCCTCGGTCATTTGGCTTTTTAATTTAGTTGTCTCCTGCTCTCTAATTTGTCTCACATTTACAAATGGCACAGGCTGCCCATTCCAAGCTGCTCCTGTCAGTGGCAGAAATACATTTTCACCAGCCGTCAGACAGGCAGTAAATCTGTAATGCTGCGTTATTAATAGGTAGCAACAGATGTTTACTGGTTGTTGATTACCAGTGTTGACCAGCCAAATCTGTTCATAAATGGAATGGAATTTATAGCAGAGCAGAATAGAAACAATGCCAGCCTCTTGACCGAGGGACAACATAGTGATTACACTTTGCTTCCAGGAGTATCTTAAAACAAGCTGTTCCAATAACTTCCTTCAGCCTTGTTTGGATGTATATCGCAGATGTCAGTTTTGTAAATATCATTTTATGATCAACAAGATACCCAACTAAATTTCATTTGTGCATTTTACAGACCTTTTTGGCCTACTAGTATTCAGAGATGGCAACATAAACATATAAACTTGAATATTTCAGTGTGCAGTAATTCACCAATTCCCGTATGACAAGCCTTCGTTTTCTTTTTCTTAATTTTTAAAAACAAACTTTGTTAAAATAAACATGCATAAATAAGCACCTCCGACATTCATTCTTAACACTGTGTAAAATAAAGTTTATATCCATTAAAATGACCTTCAGCTACAGACTCTCTTCTGCAGTCTTACCTCCATTTTCCTACTCCTGGTTATTGCAGAGCATTAGAAAGTAACAATTTGGCCACAAACATTTTCCTGACAAACACATAGCTGGAAAGCTACTTGACACATTTCACTTGTCACTCACAGGCAGCTGCAGCTGGCAGCCGGGTGATCCATCTTTCTGTAAGTAGGTGACATGGTCGACTTCAAAAAGAGAAACATCGCCATAAAACTATGATTAAAGCTGTCACAAACTGATAGCCGTTAATGTTCATATTTGTTTCATGTATTTAAATAGAGATTAGATATTCATTTAAATCTATTTCACTTATATCTATTGCCTTTGTTCATTTTCAAAATGAAAAAACATCTGAAGATATTCCTGCATCACAGTTAATCAGTTTGTGTATTATATCTCCATTAGCTGTACTTTTCAGTGCCAATTTCTTAATTTCTCTACTTTCCACTAGAAAAGATTAATTGTTGCTGTAAATAATTTTCTAATTGCAGACACTGTGCGGAAAAAAATAAAAAAAATTGGGCGCTTCTCACAACAACTTGGAAGCTGTGACAAGTTATAAAACTTTAAAGCTGGCAGTAAATAGCTCTGTCACTCTATCCATGGTGTTATATTACCTGGACACATTTATCTGACGGGTGGTAAATCTCAATTCCCCTTACCCCCCAAAAAAGGCAAGAAGAGACGTGCGAAAATAAATTGCAGATGGAGGGACAAAACCATACGACTAGTTAATCAAATGAACATGATGTTTTGAAAGGGGGCCTCATTAATAATGTCAGCTGGGAGTGACAGCGTTTTTAGGGAATAGAAGCAAAAATCTCACAAAGATGGATTCAATAATGCCTTCCTGCAGCGCTACAGTTATAGCAGTCCCTGGAAACATTTTATATTTCCTAATATTTTTCCCCTTTTTTTTTACATTTTTTTTTTACAGTTGCCTCACCTGCCTGATATCCTTCAGCCTTTTCCTTCAAAAGCTGTCAAAGCCGCCAAGTATAATATATGGCCTCTCCAATGAGAACAGCTGTAGCCACTCTCTCTGCTGCAGCTACCCTGCCCTGCATGAAATAATACATCAAGATTAATTGATTTCCCGTCATACTCTTAGAGAAAAGAAAATTAATTTTCATGTATCTTTTCCCTCCAACCTCCAGCATATGAATTTTGTACATGGCATGTAATTTAAATTTTTAATTATTCATGAAGACTAAAAACATGATAAAGTGTTTTAAAGAAGGCCCCAAGGCCGTAGCCAAAAGCTCAACATGTTCTGAGACAGACCTTGATGCCTATATAAATAATAAATGTATTTACATATAACTTAGTGTATGTTAGGCCACGGGCCACCTCTGTGTCTTTTTTTCCCAGGGTTAAAAAGGGTAAAAGTTAGCTTATAAAAAAAAACGACTTTAATGAATCACCTGACAAAATGGCAAGGAGCAAATGAAACAGTAAAAAAAAACATTTGTGATTATAGTTTAAATGTTGTCATGGATATGTGATAACTTTTTTTTTATCACAGACGTCACAAAAATGTTTATAGAAAATATATTTAGAAAATAATTTTATCAAGGAATAAGCTGTAGAAATAGGAAATTGCCCTTTGTCTATCCACCTGTTAATGAAATGAGCTAATTCTTTGTTTACAGTACTACCAAAAAAATATGTAAATAAATAAATAAAATGGAAGAAACTGCAGAGCCAAACAATCATTTGAAACAAGTTGGTTTATAAAATAAATTGAAATGCAACCAAGGTCATTCATCAACTTGTATTGGCTGTTTTTGTTGTTGTTGTTTTGTTTTCTTTTTTGAATAATGAAAACAAAATCTAGGGTTGAGACTGGTCCAATATTGGTATCATGCTATAATAATGATGTAATTCACAGAACTACTTTAGCGCTCAATCACTGTAAAATGTATAATCACTTCATATTATACAATGATATATTATATATTATTATATTTTTGAGTTTATAGGTTTAATGGGGTTAGATTTCATATTTATAAATACTTTATAAATACTAGTGTGTACAGCCAAATGTTACAGGACTGGATGCTGTTCAGCTAAGATAAGAGAAGATAGTGCACCAGACCTAACGAGTCTCTGTAAATAGGTAAACTTCCAGTAAACAATATGAAAAGTGAAGGAGTTAGTCTACATAGAAGCGGCTCCAATTCATCAATCTTGCCAATCAGCCTGTTTCTGTTAAGGATAATTCTAGAAAAATCTGCTAGCTAATGCTTTAATCACGTTCAACAATGCAACTCACTTGAAGAAGATGAAGGAAGACAAGAATCAGATTGTTTAAAGTTGTAGTAAGTTAATTTTGATGGGCTTATTTTTTAAATATTCATAAAACAGTTATAACAGCTAAATTATACCTACCTTTATTTCCTTTTCCATTCAACTTTTGTAGGCTTTTTTAAAGTTGAATTCTACATAACATTAACATAGATTATCATAGCTATGCAGATGATACACAACTCTATGTGTCCAAGTAGAGTTCTAAGATCCAAAGACTCCATTAAACTAGTCCCTTTCAGAGTCCAGACTAAACATAGAAAAGCAACATTTAGTTGTTATGCAGCAAACAAGTGGAACAAGCCGTCAGTGGAAATTAAACTTTTACTAAATGTAGATATTTTAAAAACCATATTATAAGCATTTATTTTCTCATGCCCACGTGCATAAATCTGTATGTTAACTTTGAACTGATCTTGCTTTTAATTATTTTTATTTAATGTTTGATTTATCATGATTTTTGCTATTTGTGGTTGTTTTATACGTTTCTTTTCACCATCTGTAATAATTTTAATGTTTTATGCAAAGCTCTTTGAATTGTTCTGTACATGAAAGGTACTATGCAAATAAACTGTCCTCATCTTGCCTTGGCTTTTAGGATTATGAAGCAGCTAAAGACATTGTCTTTGATTTACTGAAGGCTTGTTCAATATTTTTACATCCGTCCATCCATCTATTTTCTTCCGCTTATGCAAGGTCGGGTCGCGGGGGCAGCAGCCTAAGGAGGGAAGCCCAGACTTCCTTCTCCCCAGCCACATTCACTATTCAATATTTTTACAGAACGTTAAAAAACTAAATTAATTTCTTTCACAATTACTATCTTTGATTAAGAGGTGATGAGGGGTTTACTACAGCCTAATGAAACCTGACATGACAACAGCAATATTGTTGATAATCACAATAACATTCATTTAAACTGATTTGGTATAGGAAAATATTGGTATTTGGTGATCACAAAATATTAGCTATCAGAATCTGGTTGACACCCACAAACAGCAGATGCATTTTCAAACAAATCCATGGACTCACCTCAAAGCTCGTCATGTAAATGAGGCAGTAGAGGTCCACATTTGGGTGCCCATCGCCAGTTCTGCATAATCTCACTTCCTATCTCCTGCTATTCAACAGCAAATCATCGAGTTAACAACATTCATCCATTTTCTACTGCTTTTCCCTGTACGGGGTCATGGGGGGTCGTGGGGGGAGGGGGGCTGGAGCCAATCCCAGCTCACAATGGGCGAGAGGCAGGGTACACCCTGGACAGGTCGCCAGTCCATCACA